>OX387189.1:0-17500 GCA_947561395.2 Buxus sempervirens
CCCTAAACCCTAAACCCTAAACCCTAAACCCTAAACCCTAAACCCTAAACCCTAAACCCTAAACCCTAAACCCTAAACCCTAAACCCTAAACCCTAAACCCTAAACCCTAAACCCTAAACCCTAAACCCTAAACCCTAAACCCTAAACCCTAAACCCTAAACCCTAAACCCTAAACCCTAAACCCTAAACCCTAAACCCTAAACCCTAAACCCTAAACCCTAAACCCTAAACCCTAAACCCTAAACCCTAAACCCTAAACCCTAAACCCTAAACCCTAAACCCTAAACCCTAAACCCTAAACCCTAAACCCTAAACCCTAAACCCTAAACCCTAAACCCTAAACCCTAAACCCTAAACCCTAAACCCTAAACCCTAAACCCTAAACCCTAAACCCTAAACCCTAAACCCTAAACCCTAAACCCTAAACCCTAAACCCTAAACCCTAAACCCTAAACCCTAAACCCTAAACCCTAAACCCTAAACCCTAAACCCTAAACCCTAAACCCTAAACCCTAAACCCTAAACCCTAAACCCTAAACCCTAAACCCTAAACCCTAAACCCTAAACCCTAAACCCTAAACCCTAAACCCTAAACCCTAAACCCTAAACCCTAAACCCTAAACCCTAAACCCTAAACCCTAAACCCTAAACCCTAAACCCTAAACCCTAAACCCTAAACCCTAAACCCTAAACCCTAAACCCTAAACCCTAAACCCTAAACCCTAAACCCTAAACCCTAAACCCTAAACCCTAAACCCTAAACCCTAAACCCTAAACCCTAAACCCTAAACCCTAAACCCTAAACCCTAAACCCTAAACCCTAAACCCTAAACCCTAAACCCTAAACCCTAAACCCTAAACCCTAAACCCTAAACCCTAAACCCTAAACCCTAAACCCTAAACCCTAAACCCTAAACCCTAAACCCTAAACCCTAAACCCTAAACCCTAAACCCTAAACCCTAAACCCTAAACCCTAAACCCTAAACCCTAAACCCTAAACCCTAAACCCTAAACCCTAAACCCTAAACCCTAAACCCTAAACCCTAAACCCTAAACCCTAAACCCTAAACCCTAAACCCTAAACCCTAAACCCTAAACCCTAAACCCTAAACCCTAAACCCTAAACCCTAAACCCTAAACCCTAAACCCTAAACCCTAAACCCTAAACCCTAAACCCTAAACCCTAAACCCTAAACCCTAAACCCTAAACCCTAAACCCTAAACCCTAAACCCTAAACCCTAAACCCTAAACCCTAAACCCTAAACCCTAAACCCTAAACCCTAAACCCTAAACCCTAAACCCTAAACCCTAAACCCTAAACCCTAAACCCTAAACCCTAAACCCTAAACCCTAAACCCTAAACCCTAAACCCTAAACCCTAAACCCTAAACCCTAAACCCTAAACCCTAAACCCTAAACCCTAAACCCTAAACCCTAAACCCTAAACCCTAAACCCTAAACCCTAAACCCTAAACCCTAAACCCTAAACCCTAAACCCTAAACCCTAAACCCTAAACCCTAAACCCTAAACCCTAAACCCTAAACCCTAAACCCTAAACCCTAAACCCTAAACCCTAAACCCTAAACCCTAAACCCTAAACCCTAAACCCTAAACCCTAAACCCTAAACCCTAAACCCTAAACCCTAAACCCTAAACCCTAAACCCTAAACCCTAAACCCTAAACCCTAAACCCTAAACCCTAAACCCTAAACCCTAAACCCTAAACCCTAAACCCTAAACCCTAAACCCTAAACCCTAAACCCTAAACCCTAAACCCTAAACCCTAAACCCTAAACCCTAAACCCTAAACCCTAAACCCTAAACCCTAAACCCTAAACCCTAAACCCTAAACCCTAAACCCTAAACCCTAAACCCTAAACCCTAAACCCTAAACCCTAAACCCTAAACCCTAAACCCTAAACCCTAAACCCTAAACCCTAAACCCTAAACCCTAAACCCTAAACCCTAAACCCTAAACCCTAAACCCTAAACCCTAAACCCTAAACCCTAAACCCTAAACCCTAAACCCTAAACCCTAAACCCTAAACCCTAAACCCTAAACCCTAAACCCTAAACCCTAAACCCTAAACCCTAAACCCTAAACCCTAAACCCTAAACCCTAAACCCTAAACCCTAAACCCTAAACCCTAAACCCTAAACCCTAAACCCTAAACCCTAAACCCTAAACCCTAAACCCTAAACCCTAAACCCTAAACCCTAAACCCTAAACCCTAAACCCTAAACCCTAAACCCTAAACCCTAAACCCTAAACCCTAAACCCTAAACCCTAAACCCTAAACCCTAAACCCTAAACCCTAAACCCTAAACCCTAAACCCTAAACCCTAAACCCTAAACCCTAAACCCTAAACCCTAAACCCTAAACCCTAAACCCTAAACCCTAAACCCTAAACCCTAAACCCTAAACCCTAAACCCTAAACCCTAAACCCTAAACCCTAAACCCTAAACCCTAAACCCTAAACCCTAAACCCTAAACCCTAAACCCTAAACCCTAAACCCTAAACCCTAAACCCTAAACCCTAAACCCTAAACCCTAAACCCTAAACCCTAAACCCTAAACCCTAAACCCTAAACCCTAAACCCTAAACCCTAAACCCTAAACCCTAAACCCTAAACCCTAAACCCTAAACCCTAAACCCTAAACCCTAAACCCTAAACCCTAAACCCTAAACCCTAAACCCTAAACCCTAAACCCTAAACCCTAAACCCTAAACCCTAAACCCTAAACCCTAAACCCTAAACCCTAAACCCTAAACCCTAAACCCTAAACCCTAAACCCTAAACCCTAAACCCTAAACCCTAAACCCTAAACCCTAAACCCTAAACCCTAAACCCTAAACCCTAAACCCTAAACCCTAAACCCTAAACCCTAAACCCTAAACCCTAAACCCTAAACCCTAAACCCTAAACCCTAAACCCTAAACCCTAAACCCTAAACCCTAAACCCTAAACCCTAAACCCTAAACCCTAAACCCTAAACCCTAAACCCTAAACCCTAAACCCTAAACCCTAAACCCTAAACCCTAAACCCTAAACCCTAAACCCTAAACCCTAAACCCTAAACCCTAAACCCTAAACCCTAAACCCTAAACCCTAAACCCTAAACCCTAAACCCTAAACCCTAAACCCTAAACCCTAAACCCTAAACCCTAAACCCTAAACCCTAAACCCTAAACCCTAAACCCTAAACCCTAAACCCTAAACCCTAAACCCTAAACCCTAAACCCTAAACCCTAAACCCTAAACCCTAAACCCTAAACCCTAAACCCTAAACCCTAAACCCTAAACCCTAAACCCTAAACCCTAAACCCTAAACCCTAAACCCTAAACCCTAAACCCTAAACCCTAAACCCTAAACCCTAAACCCTAAACCCTAAACCCTAAACCCTAAACCCTAAACCCTAAACCCTAAACCCTAAACCCTAAACCCTAAACCCTAAACCCTAAACCCTAAACCCTAAACCCTAAACCCTAAACCCTAAACCCTAAACCCTAAACCCTAAACCCTAAACCCTAAACCCTAAACCCTAAACCCTAAACCCTAAACCCTAAACCCTAAACCCTAAACCCTAAACCCTAAACCCTAAACCCTAAACCCTAAACCCTAAACCCTAAACCCTAAACCCTAAACCCTAAACCCTAAACCCTAAACCCTAAACCCTAAACCCTAAACCCTAAACCCTAAACCCTAAACCCTAAACCCTAAACCCTAAACCCTAAACCCTAAACCCTAAACCCTAAACCCTAAACCCTAAACCCTAAACCCTAAACCCTAAACCCTAAACCCTAAACCCTAAACCCTAAACCCTAAACCCTAAACCCTAAACCCTAAACCCTAAACCCTAAACCCTAAACCCTAAACCCTAAACCCTAAACCCTAAACCCTAAACCCTAAACCCTAAACCCTAAACCCTAAACCCTAAACCCTAAACCCTAAACCCTAAACCCTAAACCCTAAACCCTAAACCCTAAACCCTAAACCCTAAACCCTAAACCCTAAACCCTAAACCCTAAACCCTAAACCCTAAACCCTAAACCCTAAACCCTAAACCCTAAACCCTAAACCCTAAACCCTAAACCCTAAACCCTAAACCCTAAACCCTAAACCCTAAACCCTAAACCCTAAACCCTAAACCCTAAACCCTAAACCCTAAACCCTAAACCCTAAACCCTAAACCCTAAACCCTAAACCCTAAACCCTAAACCCTAAACCCTAAACCCTAAACCCTAAACCCTAAACCCTAAACCCTAAACCCTAAACCCTAAACCCTAAACCCTAAACCCTAAACCCTAAACCCTAAACCCTAAACCCTAAACCCTAAACCCTAAACCCTAAACCCTAAACCCTAAACCCTAAACCCTAAACCCTAAACCCTAAACCCTAAACCCTAAACCCTAAACCCTAAACCCTAAACCCTAAACCCTAAACCCTAAACCCTAAACCCTAAACCCTAAACCCTAAACCCTAAACCCTAAACCCTAAACCCTAAACCCTAAACCCTAAACCCTAAACCCTAAACCCTAAACCCTAAACCCTAAACCCTAAACCCTAAACCCTAAACCCTAAACCCTAAACCCTAAACCCTAAACCCTAAACCCTAAACCCTAAACCCTAAACCCTAAACCCTAAACCCTAAACCCTAAACCCTAAACCCTAAACCCTAAACCCTAAACCCTAAACCCTAAACCCTAAACCCTAAACCCTAAACCCTAAACCCTAAACCCTAAACCCTAAACCCTAAACCCTAAACCCTAAACCCTAAACCCTAAACCCTAAACCCTAAACCCTAAACCCTAAACCCTAAACCCTAAACCCTAAACCCTAAACCCTAAACCCTAAACCCTAAACCCTAAACCCTAAACCCTAAACCCTAAACCCTAAACCCTAAACCCTAAACCCTAAACCCTAAACCCTAAACCCTAAACCCTAAACCCTAAACCCTAAACCCTAAACCCTAAACCCTAAACCCTAAACCCTAAACCCTAAACCCTAAACCCTAAACCCTAAACCCTAAACCCTAAACCCTAAACCCTAAACCCTAAACCCTAAACCCTAAACCCTAAACCCTAAACCCTAAACCCTAAACCCTAAACCCTAAACCCTAAACCCTAAACCCTAAACCCTAAACCCTAAACCCTAAACCCTAAACCCTAAACCCTAAACCCTAAACCCTAAACCCTAAACCCTAAACCCTAAACCCTAAACCCTAAACCCTAAACCCTAAACCCTAAACCCTAAACCCTAAACCCTAAACCCTAAACCCTAAACCCTAAACCCTAAACCCTAAACCCTAAACCCTAAACCCTAAACCCTAAACCCTAAACCCTAAACCCTAAACCCTAAACCCTAAACCCTAAACCCTAAACCCTAAACCCTAAACCCTAAACCCTAAACCCTAAACCCTAAACCCTAAACCCTAAACCCTAAACCCTAAACCCTAAACCCTAAACCCTAAACCCTAAACCCTAAACCCTAAACCCTAAACCCTAAACCCTAAACCCTAAACCCTAAACCCTAAACCCTAAACCCTAAACCCTAAACCCTAAACCCTAAACCCTAAACCCTAAACCCTAAACCCTAAACCCTAAACCCTAAACCCTAAACCCTAAACCCTAAACCCTAAACCCTAAACCCTAAACCCTAAACCCTAAACCCTAAACCCTAAACCCTAAACCCTAAACCCTAAACCCTAAACCCTAAACCCTAAACCCTAAACCCTAAACCCTAAACCCTAAACCCTAAACCCTAAACCCTAAACCCTAAACCCTAAACCCTAAACCCTAAACCCTAAACCCTAAACCCTAAACCCTAAACCCTAAACCCTAAACCCTAAACCCTAAACCCTAAACCCTAAACCCTAAACCCTAAACCCTAAACCCTAAACCCTAAACCCTAAACCCTAAACCCTAAACCCTAAACCCTAAACCCTAAACCCTAAACCCTAAACCCTAAACCCTAAACCCTAAACCCTAAACCCTAAACCCTAAACCCTAAACCCTAAACCCTAAACCCTAAACCCTAAACCCTAAACCCTAAACCCTAAACCCTAAACCCTAAACCCTAAACCCTAAACCCTAAACCCTAAACCCTAAACCCTAAACCCTAAACCCTAAACCCTAAACCCTAAACCCTAAACCCTAAACCCTAAACCCTAAACCCTAAACCCTAAACCCTAAACCCTAAACCCTAAACCCTAAACCCTAAACCCTAAACCCTAAACCCTAAACCCTAAACCCTAAACCCTAAACCCTAAACCCTAAACCCTAAACCCTAAACCCTAAACCCTAAACCCTAAACCCTAAACCCTAAACCCTAAACCCTAAACCCTAAACCCTAAACCCTAAACCCTAAACCCTAAACCCTAAACCCTAAACCCTAAACCCTAAACCCTAAACCCTAAACCCTAAACCCTAAACCCTAAACCCTAAACCCTAAACCCTAAACCCTAAACCCTAAACCCTAAACCCTAAACCCTAAACCCTAAACCCTAAACCCTAAACCCTAAACCCTAAACCCTAAACCCTAAACCCTAAACCCTAAACCCTAAACCCTAAACCCTAAACCCTAAACCCTAAACCCTAAACCCTAAACCCTAAACCCTAAACCCTAAACCCTAAACCCTAAACCCTAAACCCTAAACCCTAAACCCTAAACCCTAAACCCTAAACCCTAAACCCTAAACCCTAAACCCTAAACCCTAAACCCTAAACCCTAAACCCTAAACCCTAAACCCTAAACCCTAAACCCTAAACCCTAAACCCTAAACCCTAAACCCTAAACCCTAAACCCTAAACCCTAAACCCTAAACCCTAAACCCTAAACCCTAAACCCTAAACCCTAAACCCTAAACCCTAAACCCTAAACCCTAAACCCTAAACCCTAAACCCTAAACCCTAAACCCTAAACCCTAAACCCTAAACCCTAAACCCTAAACCCTAAACCCTAAACCCTAAACCCTAAACCCTAAACCCTAAACCCTAAACCCTAAACCCTAAACCCTAAACCCTAAACCCTAAACCCTAAACCCTAAACCCTAAACCCTAAACCCTAAACCCTAAACCCTAAACCCTAAACCCTAAACCCTAAACCCTAAACCCTAAACCCTAAACCCTAAACCCTAAACCCTAAACCCTAAACCCTAAACCCTAAACCCTAAACCCTAAACCCTAAACCCTAAACCCTAAACCCTAAACCCTAAACCCTAAACCCTAAACCCTAAACCCTAAACCCTAAACCCTAAACCCTAAACCCTAAACCCTAAACCCTAAACCCTAAACCCTAAACCCTAAACCCTAAACCCTAAACCCTAAACCCTAAACCCTAAACCCTAAACCCTAAACCCTAAACCCTAAACCCTAAACCCTAAACCCTAAACCCTAAACCCTAAACCCTAAACCCTAAACCCTAAACCCTAAACCCTAAACCCTAAACCCTAAACCCTAAACCCTAAACCCTAAACCCTAAACCCTAAACCCTAAACCCTAAACCCTAAACCCTAAACCCTAAACCCTAAACCCTAAACCCTAAACCCTAAACCCTAAACCCTAAACCCTAAACCCTAAACCCTAAACCCTAAACCCTAAACCCTAAACCCTAAACCCTAAACCCTAAACCCTAAACCCTAAACCCTAAACCCTAAACCCTAAACCCTAAACCCTAAACCCTAAACCCTAAACCCTAAACCCTAAACCCTAAACCCTAAACCCTAAACCCTAAACCCTAAACCCTAAACCCTAAACCCTAAACCCTAAACCCTAAACCCTAAACCCTAAACCCTAAACCCTAAACCCTAAACCCTAAACCCTAAACCCTAAACCCTAAACCCTAAACCCTAAACCCTAAACCCTAAACCCTAAACCCTAAACCCTAAACCCTAAACCCTAAACCCTAAACCCTAAACCCTAAACCCTAAACCCTAAACCCTAAACCCTAAACCCTAAACCCTAAACCCTAAACCCTAAACCCTAAACCCTAAACCCTAAACCCTAAACCCTAAACCCTAAACCCTAAACCCTAAACCCTAAACCCTAAACCCTAAACCCTAAACCCTAAACCCTAAACCCTAAACCCTAAACCCTAAACCCTAAACCCTAAACCCTAAACCCTAAACCCTAAACCCTAAACCCTAAACCCTAAACCCTAAACCCTAAACCCTAAACCCTAAACCCTAAACCCTAAACCCTAAACCCTAAACCCTAAACCCTAAACCCTAAACCCTAAACCCTAAACCCTAAACCCTAAACCCTAAACCCTAAACCCTAAACCCTAAACCCTAAACCCTAAACCCTAAACCCTAAACCCTAAACCCTAAACCCTAAACCCTAAACCCTAAACCCTAAACCCTAAACCCTAAACCCTAAACCCTAAACCCTAAACCCTAAACCCTAAACCCTAAACCCTAAACCCTAAACCCTATACCCTAAACCCTAAACCCTAAACCCTAAACCCTAAACCCTAAACCCTAAACCCTAAACCCTAAACCCTAAACCCTAAACCCTAAACCCTAAACCCTAAACCCTAAACCCTAAACCCTAAACCCTAAACCCTAAACCCTAAACCCTAAACCCTAAACCCTAAACCCTAAACCCTAAACCCTAAACCCTAAACCCTAAACCCTAAACCCTAAACCCTAAACCCTAAACCCTAAACCCTAAACCCTAAACCCTAAACCCTAAACCCTAAACCCTAAACCCTAAACCCTAAACCCTAAACCCTAAACCCTAAACCCTAAACCCTAAACCCTAAACCCTAAACCCTAAACCCTAAACCCTAAACCCTAAACCCTAAACCCTAAACCCTAAACCCTAAACCCTAAACCCTAAACCCTAAACCCTAAACCCTAAACCCTAAACCCTAAACCCTAAACCCTAAACCCTAAACCCTAAACCCTAAACCCTAAACCCTAAACCCTAAACCCTAAACCCTAAACCCTAAACCCTAAACCCTAAACCCTAAACCCTAAACCCTAAACCCTAAACCCTAAACCCTAAACCCTAAACCCTAAACCCTAAACCCTAAACCCTAAACCCTAAACCCTAAACCCTAAACCCTAAACCCTAAACCCTAAACCCTAAACCCTAAACCCTAAACCCTAAACCCTAAACCCTAAACCCTAAACCCTAAACCCTAAACCCTAAACCCTAAACCCTAAACCCTAAACCCTAAACCCTAAACCCTAAACCCTAAACCCTAAACCCTAAACCCTAAACCCTAAACCCTAAACCCTAAACCCTAAACCCTAAACCCTAAACCCTAAACCCTAAACCCTAAACCCTAAACCCTAAACCCTAAACCCTAAACCCTAAACCCTAAACCCTAAACCCTAAACCCTAAACCCTAAACCCTAAACCCTAAACCCTAAACCCTAAACCCTAAACCCTAAACCCTAAACCCTAAACCCTAAACCCTAAACCCTAAACCCTAAACCCTAAACCCTAAACCCTAAACCCTAAACCCTAAACCCTAAACCCTAAACCCTAAACCCTAAACCCTAAACCCTAAACCCTAAACCCTAAACCCTAAACCCTAAACCCTAAACCCTAAACCCTAAACCCTAAACCCTAAACCCTAAACCCTAAACCCTAAACCCTAAACCCTAAACCCTAAACCCTAAACCCTAAACCCTAAACCCTAAACCCTAAACCCTAAACCCTAAACCCTAAACCCTAAACCCTAAACCCTAAACCCTAAACCCTAAACCCTAAACCCTAAACCCTAAACCCTAAACCCTAAACCCTAAACCCTAAACCCTAAACCCTAAACCCTAAACCCTAAACCCTAAACCCTAAACCCTAAACCCTAAACCCTAAACCCTAAACCCTAAACCCTAAACCCTAAACCCTAAACCCTAAACCCTAAACCCTAAACCCTAAACCCTAAACCCTAAACCCTAAACCCTAAACCCTAAACCCTAAACCCTAAACCCTAAACCCTAAACCCTAAACCCTAAACCCTAAACCCTAAACCCTAAACCCTAAACCCTAAACCCTAAACCCTAAACCCTAAACCCTAAACCCTAAACCCTAAACCCTAAACCCTAAACCCTAAACCCTAAACCCTAAACCCTAAACCCTAAACCCTAAACCCTAAACCCTAAACCCTAAACCCTAAACCCTAAACCCTAAACCCTAAACCCTAAACCCTAAACCCTAAACCCTAAACCCTAAACCCTAAACCCTAAACCCTAAACCCTAAACCCTAAACCCTAAACCCTAAACCCTAAACCCTAAACCCTAAACCCTAAACCCTAAACCCTAAACCCTAAACCCTAAACCCTAAACCCTAAACCCTAAACCCTAAACCCTAAACCCTAAACCCTAAACCCTAAACCCTAAACCCTAAACCCTAAACCCTAAACCCTAAACCCTAAACCCTAAACCCTAAACCCTAAACCCTAAACCCTAAACCCTAAACCCTAAACCCTAAACCCTAAACCCTAAACCCTAAACCCTAAACCCTAAACCCTAAACCCTAAACCCTAAACCCTAAACCCTAAACCCTAAACCCTAAACCCTAAACCCTAAACCCTAAACCCTAAACCCTAAACCCTAAACCCTAAACCCTAAACCCTAAACCCTAAACCCTAAACCCTAAACCCTAAACCCTAAACCCTAAACCCTAAACCCTAAACCCTAAACCCTAAACCCTAAACCCTAAACCCTAAACCCTAAACCCTAAACCCTAAACCCTAAACCCTAAACCCTAAACCCTAAACCCTAAACCCTAAACCCTAAACCCTAAACCCTAAACCCTAAACCCTAAACCCTAAACCCTAAACCCTAAACCCTAAACCCTAAACCCTAAACCCTAAACCCTAAACCCTAAACCCTAAACCCTAAACCCTAAACCCTAAACCCTAAACCCTAAACCCTAAACCCTAAACCCTAAACCCTAAACCCTAAACCCTAAACCCTAAACCCTAAACCCTAAACCCTAAACCCTAAACCCTAAACCCTAAACCCTAAACCCTAAACCCTAAACCCTAAACCCTAAACCCTAAACCCTAAACCCTAAACCCTAAACCCTAAACCCTAAACCCTAAACCCTAAACCCTAAACCCTAAACCCTAAACCCTAAACCCTAAACCCTAAACCCTAAACCCTAAACCCTAAACCCTAAACCCTAAACCCTAAACCCTAAACCCTAAACCCTAAACCCTAAACCCTAAACCCTAAACCCTAAACCCTAAACCCTAAACCCTAAACCCTAAACCCTAAACCCTAAACCCTAAACCCTAAACCCTAAACCCTAAACCCTAAACCCTAAACCCTAAACCCTAAACCCTAAACCCTAAACCCTAAACCCTAAACCCTAAACCCTAAACCCTAAACCCTAAACCCTAAACCCTAAACCCTAAACCCTAAACCCTAAACCCTAAACCCTAAACCCTAAACCCTAAACCCTAAACCCTAAACCCTAAACCCTAAACCCTAAACCCTAAACCCTAAACCCTAAACCCTAAACCCTAAACCCTAAACCCTAAACCCTAAACCCTAAACCCTAAACCCTAAACCCTAAACCCTAAACCCTAAACCCTAAACCCTAAACCCTAAACCCTAAACCCTAAACCCTAAACCCTAAACCCTAAACCCTAAACCCTAAACCCTAAACCCTAAACCCTAAACCCTAAACCCTAAACCCTAAACCCTAAACCCTAAACCCTAAACCCTAAACCCTAAACCCTAAACCCTAAACCCTAAACCCTAAACCCTAAACCCTAAACCCTAAACCCTAAACCCTAAACCCTAAACCCTAAACCCTAAACCCTAAACCCTAAACCCTAAACCCTAAACCCTAAACCCTAAACCCTAAACCCTAAACCCTAAACCCTAAACCCTAAACCCTAAACCCTAAACCCTAAACCCTAAACCCTAAACCCTAAACCCTAAACCCTAAACCCTAAACCCTAAACCCTAAACCCTAAACCCTAAACCCTAAACCCTAAACCCTAAACCCTAAACCCTAAACCCTAAACCCTAAACCCTAAACCCTAAACCCTAAACCCTAAACCCTAAACCCTAAACCCTAAACCCTAAACCCTAAACCCTAAACCCTAAACCCTAAACCCTAAACCCTAAACCCTAAACCCTAAACCCTAAACCCTAAACCCTAAACCCTAAACCCTAAACCCTAAACCCTAAACCCTAAACCCTAAACCCTAAACCCTAAACCCTAAACCCTAAACCCTAAACCCTAAACCCTAAACCCTAAACCCTAAACCCTAAACCCTAAACCCTAAACCCTAAACCCTAAACCCTAAACCCTAAACCCTAAACCCTAAACCCTAAACCCTAAACCCTAAACCCTAAACCCTAAACCCTAAACCCTAAACCCTAAACCCTAAACCCTAAACCCTAAACCCTAAACCCTAAACCCTAAACCCTAAACCCTAAACCCTAAACCCTAAACCCTAAACCCTAAACCCTAAACCCTAAACCCTAAACCCTAAACCCTAAACCCTAAACCCTAAACCCTAAACCCTAAACCCTAAACCCTAAACCCTAAACCCTAAACCCTAAACCCTAAACCCTAAACCCTAAACCCTAAACCCTAAACCCTAAACCCTAAACCCTAAACCCTAAACCCTAAACCCTAAACCCTAAACCCTAAACCCTAAACCCTAAACCCTAAACCCTAAACCCTAAACCCTAAACCCTAAACCCTAAACCCTAAACCCTAAACCCTAAACCCTAAACCCTAAACCCTAAACCCTAAACCCTAAACCCTAAACCCTAAACCCTAAACCCTAAACCCTAAACCCTAAACCCTAAACCCTAAACCCTAAACCCTAAACCCTAAACCCTAAACCCTAAACCCTAAACCCTAAACCCTAAACCCTAAACCCTAAACCCTAAACCCTAAACCCTAAACCCTAAACCCTAAACCCTAAACCCTAAACCCTAAACCCTAAACCCTAAACCCTAAACCCTAAACCCTAAACCCTAAACCCTAAACCCTAAACCCTAAACCCTAAACCCTAAACCCTAAACCCTAAACCCTAAACCCTAAACCCTAAACCCTAAACCCTAAACCCTAAACCCTAAACCCTAAACCCTAAACCCTAAACCCTAAACCCTAAACCCTAAACCCTAAACCCTAAACCCTAAACCCTAAACCCTAAACCCTAAACCCTAAACCCTAAACCCTAAACCCTAAACCCTAAACCCTAAACCCTAAACCCTAAACCCTAAACCCTAAACCCTAAACCCTAAACCCTAAACCCTAAACCCTAAACCCTAAACCCTAAACCCTAAACCCTAAACCCTAAACCCTAAACCCTAAACCCTAAACCCTAAACCCTAAACCCTAAACCCTAAACCCTAAACCCTAAACCCTAAACCCTAAACCCTAAACCCTAAACCCTAAACCCTAAACCCTAAACCCTAAACCCTAAACCCTAAACCCTAAACCCTAAACCCTAAACCCTAAACCCTAAACCCTAAACCCTAAACCCTAAACCCTAAACCCTAAACCCTAAACCCTAAACCCTAAACCCTAAACCCTAAACCCTAAACCCTAAACCCTAAACCCTAAACCCTAAACCCTAAACCCTAAACCCTAAACCCTAAACCCTAAACCCTAAACCCTAAACCCTAAACCCTAAACCCTAAACCCTAAACCCTAAACCCTAAACCCTAAACCCTAAACCCTAAACCCTAAACCCTAAACCCTAAACCCTAAACCCTAAACCCTAAACCCTAAACCCTAAACCCTAAACCCTAAACCCTAAACCCTAAACCCTAAACCCTAAACCCTAAACCCTAAACCCTAAACCCTAAACCCTAAACCCTAAACCCTAAACCCTAAACCCTAAACCCTAAACCCTAAACCCTAAACCCTAAACCCTAAACCCTAAACCCTAAACCCTAAACCCTAAACCCTAAACCCTAAACCCTAAACCCTAAACCCTAAACCCTAAACCCTAAACCCTAAACCCTAAACCCTAAACCCTAAACCCTAAACCCTAAACCCTAAACCCTAAACCCTAAACCCTAAACCCTAAACCCTAAACCCTAAACCCTAAACCCTAAACCCTAAACCCTAAACCCTAAACCCTAAACCCTAAACCCTAAACCCTAAACCCTAAACCCTAAACCCTAAACCCTAAACCCTAAACCCTAAACCCTAAACCCTAAACCCTAAACCCTAAACCCTAAACCCTAAACCCTAAACCCTAAACCCTAAACCCTAAACCCTAAACCCTAAACCCTAAACCCTAAACCCTAAACCCTAAACCCTAAACCCTAAACCCTAAACCCTAAACCCTAAACCCTAAACCCTAAACCCTAAACCCTAAACCCTAAACCCTAAACCCTAAACCCTAAACCCTAAACCCTAAACCCTAAACCCTAAACCCTAAACCCTAAACCCTAAACCCTAAACCCTAAACCCTAAACCCTAAACCCTAAACCCTAAACCCTAAACCCTAAACCCTAAACCCTAAACCCTAAACCCTAAACCCTAAACCCTAAACCCTAAACCCTAAACCCTAAACCCTAAACCCTAAACCCTAAACCCTAAACCCTAAACCCTAAACCCTAAACCCTAAACCCTAAACCCTAAACCCTAAACCCTAAACCCTAAACCCTAAACCCTAAACCCTAAACCCTAAACCCTAAACCCTAAACCCTAAACCCTAAACCCTAAACCCTAAACCCTAAACCCTAAACCCTAAACCCTAAACCCTAAACCCTAAACCCTAAACCCTAAACCCTAAACCCTAAACCCTAAACCCTAAACCCTAAACCCTAAACCCTAAACCCTAAACCCTAAACCCTAAACCCTAAACCCTAAACCCTAAACCCTAAACCCTAAACCCTAAACCCTAAACCCTAAACCCTAAACCCTAAACCCTAAACCCTAAACCCTAAACCCTAAACCCTAAACCCTAAACCCTAAACCCTAAACCCTAAACCCTAAACCCTAAACCCTAAACCCTAAACCCTAAACCCTAAACCCTAAACCCTAAACCCTAAACCCTAAACCCTAAACCCTAAACCCTAAACCCTAAACCCTAAACCCTAAACCCTAAACCCTAAACCCTAAACCCTAAACCCTAAACCCTAAACCCTAAACCCTAAACCCTAAACCCTAAACCCTAAACCCTAAACCCTAAACCCTAAACCCTAAACCCTAAACCCTAAACCCTAAACCCTAAACCCTAAACCCTAAACCCTAAACCCTAAACCCTAAACCCTAAACCCTAAACCCTAAACCCTAAACCCTAAACCCTAAACCCTAAACCCTAAACCCTAAACCCTAAACCCTAAACCCTAAACCCTAAACCCTAAACCCTAAACCCTAAACCCTAAACCCTAAACCCTAAACCCTAAACCCTAAACCCTAAACCCTAAACCCTAAACCCTAAACCCTAAACCCTAAACCCTAAACCCTAAACCCTAAACCCTAAACCCTAAACCCTAAACCCTAAACCCTAAACCCTAAACCCTAAACCCTAAACCCTAAACCCTAAACCCTAAACCCTAAACCCTAAACCCTAAACCCTAAACCCTAAACCCTAAACCCTAAACCCTAAACCCTAAACCCTAAACCCTAAACCCTAAACCCTAAACCCTAAACCCTAAACCCTAAACCCTAAACCCTAAACCCTAAACCCTAAACCCTAAACCCTAAACCCTAAACCCTAAACCCTAAACCCTAAACCCTAAACCCTAAACCCTAAACCCTAAACCCTAAACCCTAAACCCTAAACCCTAAACCCTAAACCCTAAACCCTAAACCCTAAACCCTAAACCCTAAACCCTAAACCCTAAACCCTAAACCCTAAACCCTAAACCCTAAACCCTAAACCCTAAACCCTAAACCCTAAACCCTAAACCCTAAACCCTAAACCCTAAACCCTAAACCCTAAACCCTAAACCCTAAACCCTAAACCCTAAACCCTAAACCCTAAACCCTAAACCCTAAACCCTAAACCCTAAACCCTAAACCCTAAACCCTAAACCCTAAACCCTAAACCCTAAACCCTAAACCCTAAACCCTAAACCCTAAACCCTAAACCCTAAACCCTAAACCCTAAACCCTAAACCCTAAACCCTAAACCCTAAACCCTAAACCCTAAACCCTAAACCCTAAACCCTAAACCCTAAACCCTAAACCCTAAACCCTAAACCCTAAACCCTAAACCCTAAACCCTAAACCCTAAACCCTAAACCCTAAACCCTAAACCCTAAACCCTAAACCCTAAACCCTAAACCCTAAACCCTAAACCCTAAACCCTAAACCCTAAACCCTAAACCCTAAACCCTAAACCCTAAACCCTAAACCCTAAACCCTAAACCCTAAACCCTAAACCCTAAACCCTAAACCCTAAACCCTAAACCCTAAACCCTAAACCCTAAACCCTAAACCCTAAACCCTAAACCCTAAACCCTAAACCCTAAACCCTAAACCCTAAACCCTAAACCCTAAACCCTAAACCCTAAACCCTAAACCCTAAACCCTAAACCCTAAACCCTAAACCCTAAACCCTAAACCCTAAACCCTAAACCCTAAACCCTAAACCCTAAACCCTAAACCCTAAACCCTAAACCCTAAACCCTAAACCCTAAACCCTAAACCCTAAACCCTAAACCCTAAACCCTAAACCCTAAACCCTAAACCCTAAACCCTAAACCCTAAACCCTAAACCCTAAACCCTAAACCCTAAACCCTAAACCCTAAACCCTAAACCCTAAACCCTAAACCCTAAACCCTAAACCCTAAACCCTAAACCCTAAACCCTAAACCCTAAACCCTAAACCCTAAACCCTAAACCCTAAACCCTAAACCCTAAACCCTAAACCCTAAACCCTAAACCCTAAACCCTAAACCCTAAACCCTAAACCCTAAACCCTAAACCCTAAACCCTAAACCCTAAACCCTAAACCCTAAACCCTAAACCCTAAACCCTAAACCCTAAACCCTAAACCCTAAACCCTAAACCCTAAACCCTAAACCCTAAACCCTAAACCCTAAACCCTAAACCCTAAACCCTAAACCCTAAACCCTAAACCCTAAACCCTAAACCCTAAACCCTAAACCCTAAACCCTAAACCCTAAACCCTAAACCCTAAACCCTAAACCCTAAACCCTAAACCCTAAACCCTAAACCCTAAACCCTAAACCCTAAACCCTAAACCCTAAACCCTAAACCCTAAACCCTAAACCCTAAACCCTAAACCCTAAACCCTAAACCCTAAACCCTAAACCCTAAACCCTAAACCCTAAACCCTAAACCCTAAACCCTAAACCCTAAACCCTAAACCCTAAACCCTAAACCCTAAACCCTAAACCCTAAACCCTAAACCCTAAACCCTAAACCCTAAACCCTAAACCCTAAACCCTAAACCCTAAACCCTAAACCCTAAACCCTAAACCCTAAACCCTAAACCCTAAACCCTAAACCCTAAACCCTAAACCCTAAACCCTAAACCCTAAACCCTAAACCCTAAACCCTAAACCCTAAACCCTAAA
>OX387189.1:622500-781169 GCA_947561395.2 Buxus sempervirens
AAATTGAAGAAATCCGAGGTGAAGTATATAAGGCAACTTGTATACACTGCAAAGAAGCAGTAGTGGTGGCATTGACAACTTGCAAAGACACTTTAATCATTTCTTCTAAACATGGTAATAGCGACCTCAAACAAACCCAAAATAAGTTTTTCTGGATCTACTATGTCTACATTCTTCTTCAACCAACAAAATGCTAGGAATAGTATTGTAGATGGATAATTAGAGATGAACTGCCTTTTAGGATAAAGTAAAGGCTTTAGTGAAATGATTAATAGAAGCTTTGTATCTGAATATTTAAAATTTCCACGTAATATAATTAGAAATGATGCACTTAATTTGTTTAAAAATAAAAAAGAATAAGTAATAGAGGCTGCGTTTGGCATTGCTTTTGCTTTTTTGCTTATTTAAGCAAAATCAAGCTTTTTTAAGCAATAAGCATGTTTGGTTAGTGCTTGCTTTTATTAAAAAGCAAAATTTTTTTGCTTTTCATTGTTTATTTTTTGCTTCTTTTGCATATTGTTACTAATCTAATACCAACGACCCACTCATACCACTACTTCCACTCACTACCATTACCAGCCACCACTATAAAACTAACCACCACAACCACAACCACCATTCACCCTTACTTCCCACCATGGGCACCACTACAAACACCACCGATCTACCCACCATTACATTCCATCCACCATAACTAGCACCACTTATCATCCACCACCACCCATCACCCCCACCATTACAACCACCAACAACACTCCCACCATCGTCCACCTATACGCCCGACTATCACCACACGACCACCACCCCTACCACTATCATCATTGCCACCCACCAAGACACCCACACTATCACCCCTCACCAACCACCACTACCACCATCACTATTACCACCAACCATATATCCACTACCACCATCCACCCTTACCATAATAGTTCCTTTTGTCATTATATTAGCCAAGAAGCAATTTTTATGCTTTTGATATTACCAAATATGCTTTTTTATTTTTATTTTTTCAACAAAAGCAAATGTGAACCAAACGGTTTTGCTTTACAAAAAGATCTTCATATAAGCAAAAGCAATCTAATTGCTTTTCTTGCTTTTTGAACCAGTAAGCAAAAAGAAATGCCAAACGCAACCACAATTATTACCAAATCTCATAAGTAAGATTGCCTTAACTTCAGATTTGTGGAACTAGTTGTCAAAAACTAAGCTATCTAACCATAACAGCTTATTTTATAGATCAAAATTGGTCTATGCAGAAAATAAGCATAGCGCTGTCTTTATTAGAATATGAGCATTCTGATACAAATATAGCAGATGCAATACTTAATGTAATTATAGATATAAATAATTACAAAAACAATGACAATATCAACTACTGTTGCACATTCTAATAATGTAGTAGTAGTATGTCCTAGTTTAAATAGTTGTTTATTTCATGTTCAATATGCTTGTCACATCATTTATTTAATTGTACAAGATAGTTTAAAACAAGTTCAACACCAAATAGACAATATTAGAAATATAATTAAAAATTTTTAAAGTAACAAATCTTTATATCAAAATTTTTTTGTGGAAGCTAAAAAAAAAACTAAAAATTTCCCTTTGACATAAAACATCACTGGAATTCAACATATTTAGCATTAGATTGAGTGTTAGAATATAAAGATATAGACTTTTACAGATTAAGTTTACGAAACTTTCCTTAACTGAAGATCATTAGAGAATAGAAGAACAATTAAGAGATCCTTTAAAAGTTTTTATAATGCAACAAAAAATTTGTATGGTGAATATTACCCAACTGCTGCTAACATATTGAATTTAATATATAATATCAATTATGCTTTTGCCCATTATAGAAGTCAAACTAATGACAAAATGAAGCAGAAAATGTAGAATAAGAATCTATAAGTAACCTACTATTGATGAAACTACTAAATTAAATATTTGTCCTGTAATAGAATTAATATTTTCAAATATTGGGATGAACATTGGCCCTTATATTGTTTAGCAACTATAATGGACCCTAGAATTAAGTTAATAGAAATACAAATTTTAATAGAGGGCATAAATCAAAATATGAATACTAACTGTAGAAGGGCTGAGAAAATTAAAAGACTCCTTTAGAATTTTTATCAAGAATATGCTAATAAATTAGCAAGTATCGCTCAAACCCTACATAGCTATGTACTACCACCAAAGGATGATGCATCTCGGAACATCCTTGATATGAAAGGAAAGAAATAGTATCTAGGAGTGCATCCTAGAACAAGGTTTTCAAATAAAGAAGAAATAAAAAAAAATTTTGATATTTTAGCCTAGTGGAAGCAAAAACCAGGTCAATGCCCTGTCCCTTCCTCAATGGCAAGAGATCTAGGAACAGTTTTGGCCACAGTTGCATTGGAGCCTGCTTTGGTGCAGGTATACGAGTGATCCATGATTATCACAGCGGATTGACGCTGGAGATGGTGGAGTGCTATTTTTGCCTAAGCAATTGGTTTAAACCAAAAAGTAGGGCGCAAAAGTTGACAATTGAAGAGGCACATCCTAAAGAATTACAAGAATTATAAATTTATAAATTCTACAATATAAACATTAATTGTAAGTTATCAATGAAAATATTAGTTGTAATTTTAATTTTTTTTTAAGGTTATGGTTAAACTGCAAATGATAGATAGATGACTTGTTCCAACCTAGCTGGGAAGTACTTATACCATAGTGATGCAGTATACAGCAATGGAAATTTATAACTTTGTGTAATTTTTACATTATTAATAAATTGTGATCTTGGTTTTTAATTTTACCTGCTATTTAAGCTTACTGGTGTATGCAAATTAAATTATGAATTTTACAGTTATCACTTCTCAATTAAAACTTATTTATCATATATGTTATGAAACTTAAATAAAAGTTCCATAAGTGATATAATTTATATAAGTAACTTATAATGGCTTATACAAGTATACAAGCAATATAACTTACCTTATGGAATATAACTTATAGAAGTAATATAAGTTATAAGTAAATCAGCTGTGCCATCCATGGGTACAAGCACAAACACAGGAAAAAGCTAGGCACAGAACGAGCACAGCATAGGATGAGCTCAGGTTACAACACGAGCACGGTTCAGGCATGGAACAGATTATACCAGGGCCATGGGCCGTGCAAGTCCAACCTCTTGGAAGGATGGCACGACACGACACAGCACGGCACATGAACAATGGCACAGCCCATTTGATACCCTTAAAGATGACAATACCACATCCTCCCAGCAAAGCTCTTACACTTGCATAAATTCTGTCCCACATTTGTAAGAAAAAGGTTACTAAAGCTTTCCACCAATAAACTCGTCACAGAGCTCAAGAGACTTGACGAATCAAACACCGTACCTTTCCTTTACAGAAAGCTTGAACACTAAAACTGATACATCCTTCATTAAACAAAATCCCAAATCAGCTCAGAACAGGATAAAACAATATTCGGCATGTCTTGCAGATTATATGTCATAAATATTCAAGCTTTCTAAGCATTTCATACTTCATATCCCTAATCACAGCTTCTCACAAATAACCTGATAAGGAAAAAAAAAAAAGATGAATACACTAACCAGAGGAGCCACGATGAAATCAAAGCCACCAGATATGTTGAAATCCAAAACCTGGGGCATATCATCGTTGAATCCGGTCTCGACTCCGCAATAGCGCGAGTCGCTCTTATCTCCTGCCCTTTGTCCAAGTGGCATTTTCTGACCAGTAAAATAGCCTGAAGATCAATGACCAAAACCGGAAAACTGATACGAGAAACAAAAACCCAAAGTCTCCTGCATTCGACTCTGCAACTATTATACATTTCGGAGAGCCATCAATGGAAATCTTAAGAGAATGAAAAGTAGAATCACAAAGTAACACGTCCGGAAGAAGGAAAAAAAAAAAAAAAACCTCTCAGGGAAGGGAGCACGGTGACGACGTTTCTGAGAGTGAGAGTAAACGGAGCTTGGAGGGTTTTAGTTGGGATTCTCTTCAGTCAACCACCGACCCTATTACTGAAACGAGTCTCGAGACCTGTGCCGTTGCCTAGGGTTTTAGGGTTATACGTAGGTACCGTTTCGTAACGTTTTTTAGAAGTGTCTTTTTGCTTTCGAAAGCATTTTTAGTTATGTACACATGAAGCAATTTATAAGAAGAAAAAAAACAATTTGATTACTTTTCAAAAGAAGCATAGAAATGTTGCTTATCACTTTAACCATAAATTTTGTTTTCTTGCTTCTAAAACCCTCGACACAAAACTAGACCGGGAAAAAATTGACCCATCATGTTCAATCCAACTCGAATAAACGGTTCGGGTTGACCCGTGTAATTGTTGGGTCGGCTTCGGGTTGGGGATTTAATAACCCATTCATATTCGGGTCAACTCGAATCTAGCCCGATAATGATCTGTTTAACCCAATAATGACCAGTTTAACACAATAATGACCCGCTTGACCCAATAATAATCTGTTCAACCTAGGGCTAGCAATGAGTCGAATACGATATGGATCTACCATGATCCGAATTCGAACCGAAAATAAAAATCTGATATATGAATTCAATCCAAAATCTGAAGAATCTTTTATACGTGAATTCAAATTCAAAATCGAATTTATATACTGTATCCGAATTTGAAATTCAACCGAATAAATAACCAAAATCCGAATTTGATCTTATTAAAACTTAAAACTCAAAATTCAAATTTAACTATTAAAGCAAATTTTAACTTTCAAAACTAATGAGCCATATAAATCTCAAAGCAAGACATGAGTAGGGATAGTTCAACCATAGTTTATAAAAAATTTACCAATGGTTTAATGAAAACTATATGTTGATTTCGGTTCGGATCCTATTCAGATCGGATATGGACAGATTCGAATTCGGTCGGATTCGAAATCCGATATCCGTATTATAACCACGGATCTATATCTCATATCCAAATTCGAGATTTTCGGATCGGATTCGGATATATATCCAATCCATTGACATCCCTAGTTCAACCCAATAATGATCCGTTCAACCCGATAATGACCCGTTTAACACGATATGGCCCGTTTAACCTGATAATGACTCGTTTAACTCGATAATGACCCGCTTAACCCAATAATGATCCGTTTAACCCGATAATGACTCGTTTGACTCAATAATGGCCCGTTTAACTCAATATTGACTCGTTTAACCTGAAAATGATCTGCTTGACCCTAAATTGTATCACTAATTCACATTATTTTCTATTGATGTATTTTTTTATAATTAAAAAAATAAAAATTTTAATTGGGTTGGTGGGTTGAACCCAATTATTGGCAAGTTGGATTTGGTTTTGGGTTTTCCCAACCCACCAATAAACAGATTCAACTTGAACCAACCCGATTATTGCTCAACTCATTACAATATACGTCAAATATATTTTTAAGTAGAATGCATCAACTGTTTACGATAGTTTTATATGATAGCATAAAAGCAATTTATATGCTACTGTAGTTATTAAACATGCTTTTTTGCTTCTAAGCAACAAAACAAAAGTTTACCAAACAGCTTTGCTTCAACAAAAGATCTTTTGAAAAGCAGAAAATTACTTTTTTGCTTTCTTGGTTTTGAAAGCAAGAAAGCAAAAGCATTACCAAACGGAACCGTAGAGAATAAGTTGCGAGGCAACTCGGGTTCCAAATATCTTGGTTTACATTAATACACTGAGTCAACCCAAGCCATCACCAGTGGCGGAACCAGGACTCAAAATCTGAAGGGGCAAAAAAAAAATTTTCAATTACCACTTTTCATGAAATATAGAAATTTCAATGAGTTGGGGGGACAAACCAGAAATTTTAGAGGAGGTTCTCATGAAATATAGAAATTTCAATGAGTTGGGAGGGCAAACCAGAAATTTTTGAGGGGGCAAAACACAAATTATAATTAAAACGTATAAAAAATATTTTTTTAATTAAAAAATAAAAGCGGGGGTGGGGGGCAATTGCCCCCCTTAGCTTATACGTGGTTTCGCCATTGGCCATCACAATTCATAGATTTATAAGCCGTAAGTAAAAGAAATTGGGTTGTGATGGTAAACTTGTCTCAAATTTACTAGTCCAAACTCAATTTTAACGCCTTTACCCAAACTCCTTAAACACAAACTCAATCCAAATATTATTATTTGTGTTTAAGCTAGGTTCGGGTTAGCCCACTGTGCGCACCCTATTTCGGGCCGCACGCGAGGTGCATGCGAAGTGATGCTCGCCTCGGGATTGTTTTGGAGTCGCCACTACCTGAGAGGTGCAAGCAGACACAAAGGGGCACCTATCCGGGCCTAATTTTCTGGTCTATGGCTTTTTAGAGATCTGAGCAAGTTCTCGGTTACGTCTAGGGAAGTCTGAAAACACCCTAGCCCACCCCGTCAATTGACAAGTCCCATGAGTCTCCCTGGCTTTAAGTCAACTTAATTCTTACCTAATTTCTAGGCTAGCATGCACACTTATTTGGTCTGGTGGGGACCATTGAAGGTGTGGGTCCCCTTTTTATTTGATTTTATCTTTTTATTTGTTAATGAAGTGGATCTGGAATGAGCCCTGTTGGAAGGCCCAGTGGAATCCATGTTGGGCTTAAGTCAAGCCCAAGGTTCAATTCAGGTTATTGGGTAACCCTAATTGGATTTGGCTATTTGATTTAAAGGTCGATTAAATATTTACAAAATTAGTGAGTTAAAGTTTTTAAGGCCCAATGGGCTTGGATTTGGCCCACTGGCAATTTAATCAAGTGGCCTTAGGCCCGTTTGTTAAAAACGGGCCTTGTTTGGGGCGGACGGGATGTGGGCCCCATTGGAGGGCCCGCATCCCGTCAAAATGGGCTTGGAACAGTCCAAGAAGCCCAGGGGGTCAAGTCTTACAAATATGGGTTGGATCGGGTCCAAAAAAATGATTTTTAAGTTATTATTTAATTTGCCCGTATTTATTATGCGGGCTGGGTTGAACCGTATTACATTTACGGTTCTAGCTTGGCCACATATTAAATACGGGCAAGCCTGAACCGTACTTCAAATACGGTTTTCGCCCGAATTTCCAAAAAACGCCACGATAGCCTCGAGATCGGTTTCATCTTCTCCTTTTTGACGTCCGCCGACTTTGATTAATGATTTCAACCCTTCCAAGTGGTTCAAAGCCCTTTTGATTGGCTCAAATATCCACCTCTTCGGTGTTCCATCGGAAGAAAAGATTTCATCGATCTCTTTATTGCGCTTTTGATTCGTTGATAAATCTGCATGTGTGGGGAATCGAGAAAGGAGAGAGGGGAAGAATTACATGGTACAAAAGATGATTAGAGGAGGACAAATCCCTCCCCTAAATTAGTTGATCAAATTAACAAAAAGGGGTTAGTGCATAAATGATTGACTAAGACCCTTCTCTTAATTGAGAAGTTTCTCTTCTCTCATCTTTTCCATGTAAGGGAACTCCCTTCTCGAGGAGTCCCATTTATATGCACAAAATAAACAAACAGGTTAGGAATAAACACGGTAAATGATAGCCTTTGAAATAGCCAGAAAGATAACTTGTTCTAAATACTTTGATAGCAATGAATGATATAAACAAAGCAAAGGAAAAGCTTACAGTGCTATTATTATCTTTTTCTAAGATGTGGAGGTTCTCCGAATGATTTTGGCAGCGCTTCCGCATTCCCTTAGATTTCCTAGAATGGGCTTGAAAAGGGTCTCCTTATCTTAGGATTGGAAAGAAGGAAATGAGGAGAAATTTGGGTAACACTTCCGCACTCCTTTAGATTTCCGAAAATGGGTTTGAAAGGGGTTCCTTGCTTTCAGGATTGAAAGGGATGGAAGGAGAAAGGAACGGGTAGAGTCTAGGGGTATTTTGGGAATAAAATATGGGTGGAAAAGGGTAGAGGGTTTTGGCAAGGCTTTGGCCGTGGAAAACACCGAGGAGAGGAGGGCCAGCAAAGAGGACCAGCTTACACAAATGGGGGGGCTGGCCCCCAATTTATAGGCAAAAAAATCGTGCCCGTATTTGAAGTGCGGGCATGCCTTGCCCGTAATTCAAATGCGGGCATGCCTTGCCCATAATTCTAATGCGGGCGAAAAATGCACGTTTTAAAATATCGCGAATCCTCCAACTGTCGTCGTACGGGACTCATGTCCCGCTTGCCTGTATTTGAAATGGGGCATGCCTTGCCCGCACTTGCCCACATTTCAAATACGGACGAGCACATTTTTTAAATGCCGGATTTCAAACTTTTTATTAAATTTTATTTTTTGAAAAGATTTTATTCCGATTTATTATTATTTTATTCTAAATATCTTTAGATATTTATTAAAATATTATTAAAAATTAAGATATTTTTTTAAAACAATTATTTTATTTATTTTATTCATTTTTTTACTTTTTGCTGCTGTTTTGCTACATGGGCAGTTTTCTTGAAACTTCAACTGCCCATAACTTTTCCATCCGATGTCTCATTTTATCAAAGTTGGTGTCGTTGGAATCAGCTTGGAACCCATTATCCACTGAGATCAAATTAGACAGTTGAATTTGGGTCGAACAAAAAGTCAACTTTCGCTTCCCAAAAAATTTGACCAGCTCATAACTTTTTCATCCGGACCTCGACTCCAACAAACTCGGTTGCGTTGGAATCGTGTCGAAATGCTCTTTTTAATGAGATGAAGTTTGATGGCCAAATCTCTTTTGATCAAAAAGTCAATTTTTGGCCCCCTCAGGGTTTGACTTTTTAATTAAAATTTTTATTTTTTGGGGGTGCAAAAATCAAATGCTAACACCCACACAAAATATAATTTTTTGAATACTTCTTTCACCTTTTGCTATGATTGCAAATATTGGAATATTATGTTACTTTTAGCAATATATATATGCACACATAGATGTATAGATAAAAAATTATAAAATTGTTATTGTATGTAATAAATTTTTGTTTGAGTAAATTGCACTTACCTACCTTATGGTTTATAACAACTACAGATACCTCTCCTAAGGTTTTTGAAATGACACTTACGTCCCTTATCGTACTTATAAAATGTAATTTGAATATTTGATTCTCATCATTTTTTATTTAATATAGGAAAATTTAAAAATAATAAAATCACCCATGATTTTTAAGTTCATTATTAAGACCTTTAATAATTATTTTTATTATTAAAAAAATTCTAAAAAAAAATTTGTTGTTTTTAACTTGAATAAGGGTAAATTTGTTAAAACATATTCAAATGTTAATAAATTTTATGCAAAAAGGAGGGATATGAAGTAGACAACAAAATAGAAGGTTGATAAGAGTTATCTCAAAACCCTCAGGGGAGATATCTATAATTGCCAAAAACAATAAGGGAGGTAAGTGTAAATTTCTCTTCATGTTCTATATTTAATCAACTACAAATATAACTACAAAGACAATGGAAAAAGGGAAAAAAACATTAATTGGTGCATTTACACATACAGTCTTACTTGAATAGGTATTGTTTACACAAACTTCGCGTTTTAAAAATCAAACGAGTCTGATGTGAAGATACAAATAAAATTGTATTTTTAACTTATAAAAAGATGCACTCTCTATGATTCCTCTAATTCTTTTCTTAAAAAATATTCGATTTGAAGGCTAAAATAGCTTGATCCCAAATCGGTCTTCGATATTCCTTGACGAACTTGATGAAAGACAAAGGAGGTGGCAGATTTCATGTGCAGATTTGTGTTGGATTTGATGAGAAATATTCGGCTTGATCTTCGGCTTTTGCGCTTATTGAAGATTTTGGAAAACTTCGGTTTTTGTTGTAGAATCGCCGAGTTGTAGAGCGTATCAGAGACAGGATACTTGAATCTTCAGATCTTGAATACAATATTTGGTCTTCAATTCTTTAACGCTTGTTGAATTTTCAGAATAGCAGCACTTCAATTCTTCAGAGATTTAGGTATTCAGAATAGCAAGTCTTCAGTTCTTCAGGGCTTGAGTCTTTAGAGCAACAGGACTTCGCTTCTTCTTCCCGTGTGTTTTTTTGAATGGAGAGAGGACTACCCTATTTATAAATGTGGTGAGGATAGAGTTCTCTAGATCTAAAACTCTTGAGAGAATTATCACAATTTGCAGATAATTCTCTATTTTTTGAAGAATTATCAATATTTAAAGATAATTCATTTATTTTGAGAATTATCAAAATAATAATTCTTCAATGGGCCCACAAGCAACTTACGCAGCTATTTTAGAGGAAAAATCCTATTTATTTTGTTTGAAGTATTTTATCTCTAGGTGGGTCCACATTTTTTATGAGATTTTGCCATGTGGCATTTTATAATCTTAAAATTTTATCTTCCTACTGGTATATATATGCATAGCTCATAAATGTGTATGAGCATGTCAATGTATTTTTATGAATATAACTAAGCCAACTTGAGCTAGATTTTTCGGATTGGATAGCATGAAACCAAACCTAACCCAAGGGTTTTAGGATGAAAACCGTATAATTTCATTTTAGTTAATTTTCTATTATCCAACAAACAATACTAAATTATTAATGTAACATCCTAGATCCCACATCAAAAAACGGATGAATACTTGGTACAATATATGAGTCAGGAGTGGCACCTTCATATCGCCAATGGTTTTATGATGAAAAGAGGGGGAACACCTCATTAGATCGTTACAAAATGGTATCAAAGCCAGCTCCAGGTCTAGTAGTCTGTGATTGGTGTGGGTCCTTGTGTTGCCCATGGGAGGTGGTTGGACTAACAAGGGTGGGTTGACGACAATGAGCCTAGTGATAGGCTGGTAGGCTTCTAAGTTGGCGAACTACTGCATGGAGACATGTAGCCTTAAAGGGGAGGGGGGGAGGGGAGATTGGAAGATACCAGATCCCATGTCAGAAAAGGGGATTCCATTTCGGAAACGGATGAATTTTGTTGGTATGATATATGAGTCGCAGTAACACCCTTCCTATCACCCATGGGTTTTAGGACGAAAAGAAGGGAACCGCACCCTTTGGTCGTTATAAGTAAATACATATAATCTCCCTTATTTTAGAGTTAAAATTGGTATAATTAAGTCAAATCACCATACAGATACATCAAATCGTGATTTAGATTCAATTAGTTAGTGCTTTCAATACTAGTAAATCGATGGTTTATTAGTTTTAAAATTGTGTTTAAAGTATTAGTGATATGTGGCGTTGTATAATCTAAGAGTGTAATTTTTATTTTCTAATTCTCATTCTTAGAATTTTTTAATTTGCAAATTCAATATAGAAATAAATTTTCATTTTGAAAGCGAAAGCATGAAGAGTTTTATGCGGATTAGGTGACTAGGGCTTTGAACATGGATGGCAATTGTCCACATTCATACAAGATGATAAACAGCTATGTAAGGTAATTTAGGCAGCCATTACATAATAGCATTGTGATTGGAGAGGATATTGGTATGAAGAATGGCATATATTGGTGTGACCTTCGCATGCCAATGCCAGAGGCCAGAAAAGATTGTAGACAAAGGGGAAAATTGAACGTGTAACATATTAATACCTAGAACAATTACTTAGTTAAACACAAACAATTCGCCCACATCGATCGAAATACAGTATAGTTGAGAAAGATAATGAAAATATGACCACACAAAAGCCAAACCAAATGACAAAGTTGGAAGCAAATGAAATAATTTGGAGGAGAAAGTCCGAAGAAGGCATGGGCGATGTTGTGTGTCTAACCGTAATCGTTGCTCCAAAAGCCCCAAGGCTTATGAAGACTTCATTGGTTAATATCTAAGACCATAACAAATTTGGTCTTGCATTAGCAAATACGTCTTTCCAAAAACATCTAGTGACATTCAAGAGTTCATTAAAGGAGAGCCAGATTGACTTTTACCGTCATAGGAGAAATGAATTAAGAACTTCTTAAGATTGAAAAGTCACCTCATTAGTGAGTCCAGCCTCATAACATTGGCCAATGGCAATGCATAGTCGTATTGGGACTTGAAATAGAAGAAAACATACTACAAAACAATTTGGTCCAAGGATATTAGTTCAAGTTTGATGCACGAAAAGTGAAAATTTAAAAGTCTTTGTGATGAGGAGATCAATGAAAATGTGGAGAGAAAATGAAGGAAGCTTCAACTAATATAAGAATAAGGAAGGCCCTTAGACATTAATGCATGGAAATGCAAGGGAGGCATTAACAGATCAGGAAAGTTTCAGATGCTTATAATAAAAGAATAGTAGTTATTGTACATAACAACAGAAAAGATGGACGTCCAAAATTGTACAATCCTCACGGAAAGGATTTCAAGTCACACCATTAAACTATGAAAAGAAGTGATGGATCATAAGAGAATAGCCCATAGAAAAAATTTAGCTCAGACTTATGCTAAAGATGTCTACAATTGAACCTTATCTTTTTGTTTTGATGATTATTGGATAAGTTTTTAAGAGAAGAGGAGACCCTTACTATCTTAGAGAAAGTATAGAACATGGTATAATTGGAGTTAGAGTGATAGATTTTAAGCAGAAAAAGAGTACCAATTAAATATGTACGTTGAAGTCATTAAAGGCATATGTGAGCGTAGTAAATGAGGTAGAGTGGTGCACTGGTGGCTAGTGAGACAAATCAGTTCCAAATAACGACAGGTTACATCAATTAGGGTTAGTTGTGAGTCCTTCCATTTCTTTTGACAATGGGTTGCAAATTATGCTTAAGAGGAGGTGCCTTGTTGTGTTCTATTTGCAAATTATGAGGTTTTGATGGACTATATTAGAGGGGAGTAGATGCAAAACCATGATTATAGAGAGACCTCGTAATAAACGAGCCATTTTCAGACTTGTAACAAGAAATATAGAATTAATTTCATTTTTAGTGGTGAGAGAATTGACGTGTGATTGAAGCCAGTGTGCATGGACAACTGGGGGCTTACGTGTGGGTCCAAGTATTGTCCATTGACCAATCAAGAGGGCCCCTTGTTAGTCATTGTGATTGCGATTGCACATCTATACTATCATTTAAGGGAAGCCCGGGGAATATTTACCAATATCCTATACAAAACTACCCATCCAAATACTCCTGTCCTATCCAGTAATTACCGGTGTGTATCGCATATATGATAGCTTTAACTATAATTAGGGCTTCTTCTGTTGATTTATGATCCTCTTTGGATTGACTCTTTGCAATTTGTTGGCAACAAAATGATTGTTAAAGTTTGAAATCCCTAATCCATGGCATTCACAGAGAAGGTTAACAAGTTATAGCAAGTTGAGATAGCAAATGATCAGCCTTCAGTAAGAAAATTAACGGGGCTCTTGTACTTTAAATTAGGCGAAGTTGCTTGGTTGCGCCTTGTATCATTGTTTGAACCTTGTTATCAATAATAAGCAAAATAAAAACGACGCAAGTGAAGCAAAAGGTAACTATATTTACAATTAAATAGAAGGAAAGAGTTCCACAACCACAAGACCATGATATTCCTAGTATAAATGTCCAATCTATGCAATGCATAAGGACAAACCAAATGAGTTTTAGCAATGTGAATCTGCTTTACATCTTTGTTTCTAGCACCTCATACCTTGCCTTGAGCAGGTGCATCATAGTCTGTTGCGGTAACCTCACCATATTGACCTTCAGAATCCTCTTCTTCAAAGAAATCAGCTCTAGCATTGCTTGTTAGCATTAGGCATATCAACCAGAAGAGTGATGCATCAAGTGCCACAAATGCAGCACCGCCAAAAAGACCAGTCTTCGCTGTAGGGCAGCCTGTCTCAAGGTTATGGTGAACATTGCGGACGAGGTGAAAGTTTTCAGATATGGTACCCCATAACATCAATGCTGTTCCTAGCACAGACACCACCCTAATTTCACAAGAGCATGTAACACCATTTGAGAGAGTATCACAAGCGTTCAATAGAAAATAATCTTATAAACAAACAGATAAATTTGGCAAAAGACACTGAAATTTTATCAACATGGAACTTTGTCTGTCAATACCACATCAATAAAGTTGGCAGTGAAATATAAAAATCTCTTGGGTTAAGCTATTTAAACACAATGATGAGAAAATCGATGAAATTAAAGGAAATTTGGATGATGTTATAAACTCTTCACAGATACAGATCAAGGTGTACTGGTGCATATGCTCATCAATCATAGTTAGCTCACTAAAAATGGTTTATAGCTCACATAAAACATGTAATACAGAAGCCTAGGTAAGTCTTCTATATTAATTATTTATAATATTTTCACTCTTCAAAAGCAGAAAACCAGTTGAATGATTGCAAATCACTTAATTAATTAAACCTCTTTGATTCTTGGGCACTTATTGAAGAGTGAGTTCAGAGATATGATTGATTGGCGTTTGGAAATTAATGTGCTCAACATAACATGAAAAGCAAATATACAATGTTGAGGAATAAAAAAATTACCCATCCTAAACACGTAACTATTGAAAGTAAGCATATCAGAAATTCATATATAAAATTAACACTAGAACTGAATTAAATTAAAAGGGGAATAATGTCAAAAAGAAAAAAGAAAAAGTAGAATGCTTTTTTTTATGGAGAAACGTGACGATAAGCTCCAAATAAACAGTGATAAGAAATAAATGTCCAAACAAAATGAATACTGAATGAAGAAGTATACTTACAGGGCAACCACGACAAACACTACCAATTTAGTGCTCTGAAACAAGGCATTGAGAGGAACAGATTTTTTCTGGTAGGGGTGAAATATAGAGTAAAACCCAAAAACAGTACATGCAATAAGGGCTGCAGCAGATAAGTACCCCAAAGCAACTGTAGGGTCAGAAGGATACTTGCAAATAACAACACCTTTCCCGGTAATAGATGTTCCAGCTGCTGGCTAACGAAAGCAAAGAACAGAGAGCGAGAGAGAGAGAGAGAGAGAGACATTAGACAGTGCCCAAAGAAAAATCCAATAGTTTTAATCAAAGAAAGGAATAACAGTTTCCAAATAAACAGAAAGAAAAACATCAAAGAAATGAACCTATGCTTTTGTTGACATGATGCAATGATATTAGTAATAAAAAGAAATGAAAATATCATCATAACATAATACAGTTGTATAGTTGCCAACGTATTGGATTTTCCATGTCTGGCATTGCAATAAAAGCACAAAAGAAACCGCACTGTTATATTTACTAGAGCGGTGTAAGCTCAGTGTTCTCTCTTCTCTATTCTGGTTCAGGACTCATGATCTGATTTTCCTGATTCTCAAAGTCATAAAGTCAGATTTAGGAACTTTTTTTTTGGCTTAAAGACACCTATGAACGGTTCAAAAGTTCATCAGAAACATTTGTAACATTATATTTTGGAAAGAAAGAGTTAAAAGTGTGGAGGAAAGATGGATAGGAATAATTTTTTTCCTCGGACAAGTGACTTAGGAAGAGCTCAAAACTATAGTGTCCCCTTCTAGTTTTCTCAGTCCATTAGCACCTCAACTTGACTGATGGAAAGGAAGAGTTAAATGTCTTCATATCTAATACTGGCAAGGTTGAATTCTTGCTTATCAAGAAATAATATAAAAAAAATACAATAAATCTGGTCAAGTCATCAAGTGAAATGAATAAGATTGCAACTTCTTACCATAAAAGAAGAAAGGTCCCATCAAAACCTGAAGTTAGAGCTAGAGATACAAGCATACATTACTCAATACAGAAAATGATGCTAACAGTACAATTAATAATGACATAAAAGTCAAATTCAGTATTAGATCACTCGGATTTTGATAAAATGTGTGTTCCATTTTTATCGAAAGGATGTTAAGTAAAATTTAAGAATATTTAAACAATAAATCTATTCAAATTTCCAGTTCCCAGATGGTAGAGAAGAAAACCTTCTTGTTTTCAGCAATTACACCAAGAATGAAAGAGACAGCGCCAAGTGCTGACACAGTAAGAGCCATTTGTATTATGCTCATAGCCATTGCTGCTGCAAAAATAGAATCAAATCGTCAACCTGAATCCTTGATGATGAAAGAACGCATGGGACTGATCGAGCCATACCTATACAGAAAAAAAGATAGGATCCAAAAATAAAATATTTCTTCACAGGACTATATTTCACCGAAGTACAAGTGAAAAAAAAAAGAAGAAGAAGAGAAGAAAAGGACCCCTAAAACAAATTAATAGAGAGAGATGTTAATGTGCTAAAATCGGATACAAAAAGAAGAACAGGAGTACAGAAAACGGGTCATACAATCAAACCAAAGCGCCCTAAATATCACAGTGTGTATTCTGCATGAAGAAGGGGATAATAAAACTAATCAGGTAAGATAAATTACAGAAAATCACTTGTTTACAAATTCTCTACGAACTTCATGAAATAAAACTAATCAAAACAAAGAAAATTAGATATAAAAAAAAGGTGATATAACTGATGTAAAGTAAATCTAAAGCACTAACTCCATTCAATCAATGTAACAACTAATCAAAAAGCAAAGGAAGATGAATCAAGTTAACAACAGGAAGATCACAGAAAAACCAGAGGTCATTACCTCGATTGAAAAGACCCAAAATCAATCAAGAGGGAAGAAGAAGAGAGAGACTCGGAGGAAGGAAGGAGAGGGAGAAGTTTAATAAATCAGAGGAGGAATTAGAATTTTGAGGTATTTGAGTTTCCAACAAACTCTGCTTACGGAGTTTTGTCTTCTTAGTTGTGGTTGAGATTCCGAATCTGCTTCGTCCGTCTTTCCCTCCCTGGGATTCTCCGAATCTCCTTTAGCCGTTAGCTGTCGCTTTCCAGTTTCCACTCCGCCTTTATCCTTAAAAGCATTATTACCTAATTGCCCTTATATATCCACCAATTTTACATCATGCGCCATTATAACGTACCTGACCCTCTATTTTATTCCATGTTCGTTTGTCAACGGTACACGCCAGAACCGTCAGATTCTGTTCAAACCGGAGGGATCACCCGCCGCATGACTCGCTCCTCCCGCCAACTAAACGCCGAGGAGACCGAGACGAGATCATGTGTTTCTCACGGCAGCTTCGAATATGGTATGGTGCTCACCCAACGAGTTGCTACCACTTCAGCTAAGGCATTGAGCTTATCTGGCAACGTGTAATCGGCTGTAAATAGGTATTTATTTATTCTCAGGAAGAACACTTTTTTTTTTTTTTTTTGGTTGCTAAATTCTCAGGAAGAACACGAGGATACGCGTTACATGCCTTCCTCCGTCCATGGTAGAGAAATTTTTTAAACTAAAACTTTCAAGGGATCCATCCTTTTTGCCCATTCAGTTCATGCCTATGATTTTGGGTCGAAACAGAAGAACACTAACCGAATACTTAAAAATGAAAAAAAATACAACCCATTCACTTATTTTTCTCTTATAAGATACAATTAACTCTTAAGCAGTCATCGTGAAAATCCAATAATCAGATAGTTTGATTATGGAACGACGGTTCGAACTTCCAACCCAAGTCCTATATTTTGTAATCATGCCGGTCCAATGTATTAAGCATCACATTGCATGTATTTTGAACCTAAAAAGCACAGATGGTTTGTCTACGATTTGACGTGCCCTCTGGTCCAACAGCGTGCTTCTCCACCGTAAGCTAATATTTTTCTTTGCTCCCCGAAGGAATTACAGGAGCCTTGAAATCATTCGGTAGCTGAGGCCCAAAAGCATGTCCGTGACCCTTTTAAGCCCGTAAATACTCTTATCATGCTCCTTTCTCTATAATCAGTTCAACAAGCCTGAAAGTTATCCACCAGAAGCTTTACAAAATTAAAATCAGAGATATTAAAAAAAATAAAATGGAAAAAAAAATTAATAAAACATAAAACTATAGCATGTGATTTAATAAGCGTTCCTAAGCCATTCACCTGTATTACAACTTCCAGGGAGCCCGCACGTGTGGTAGAAACCTGTCAGCTTCCCTTGGTCTTTTTTGTGACGTCTTCATCTTCTATCAGTTAATTTTGGGTTTTGGTCGCCTTGGCCTTAACACAAACCAGAGGATGCCCAAAACAACCAAGAAAGCAGGGATTGTTGTCATGTCGAACTCTACCTGAACTTTCCTCTCACGGGTGCAGTGAATCGGATGGAGACTTTCTATAGTTGTATTAACATAGTCAACAAACCTGCAGGAAGACGAGTTTCACTTATGCACTTAGAGCTACAACCCAGATAAGATAAAAAGAGCTGGCAAAGTATCTCCAACACTCCAGTTCTTCACCATCTGATATATTTGAATGGATATCAGTGTACAAGGTTTATCGTTCCTAGATCAAGAACTCCAGTTGAAGATCTTGAATAAAAAGTTCAAGAAAAAAATAAAACTCATGGGTCAACAAATACCCAAAAATCTCATGCAAATTCTTGATCAGGAAATCCACTATCCCCTGATCTGGTCAGATGCCAGATGGTTAGCTCAGCCATGTACTGAGCAAATTTTTTAAAAGCGGGCTATATCATTGACTTGTCATTTTGTTAAATGTATAGAAGAAACTGGTCCACTTTTGTTGATCAAATTATTTGATACGATTCTGAACATACAGAAAGTGTCAAATGCCTGAAAGAGAAGCATGCTAGTAACTATATACAATCATAAAGGCAATATCCAATATCATAACAAAGTGTTGTGAAATAATAGCTAATTATAGATAAATTGGTGGCAATGTAATATGGTTTTGGTGAAGAAAACTAGGGATGCAGTAAATATAAAACTACAGTTACCGAGGGATACATTTGAACATTGAAATGTTTAAAATAAGCTGAGTTAGAGTAAGCATCTGGAACACAAACATCAATACAATTATTGCAGAGGTAAGACCATAGTAAACACTGAGAAGCAGGAGGTTCTTAAAAGAATTTCTTATGTCATCTTGGACCAATTATCTATAAAGAGAAGGCCTAACAAGCAAGAGATTCTTCAAAGCATTTCTTATGTCATCTTGGATAAATTATCTATAAAGCGCAAGCCTAACAGGGCAGCTGTTAGGCCTGGTGTAAGGTATGGAGCAAATGTTAGGCAACAAAAAAGCAACATATTGGTAGGATGAGTGTTGCTGAGAAAAGAATGTTCAGATGGATAAGGAAAATAAGGTTAGTGGACAAATCCAAGTGTATACAGATGTTTCCTGAACATATGAAATAATACCAGTGGGTAAAACTAAAGTGCAAGTAAGGCAACACCTAACACCCTTGACCCTTGTATGAAGATTTATATCCCAACCATTTCCGTGGGTGCTTCTCTCACCTTCCTTTATCAGAATCATCAGATAAAGCATAAGGCATGGTCTGAAAACTGTGTGTGAATGGAGCATTCCTCAACCCCTTATCATATAATAAGAGCAGAAAATGATCATAACAGGGTCTATTGAGGGTATCATAAAAGACTGCAACTATAATGCATGTCCCAAAACAAATGCATGTTAAGTCTGCCGTAGCGAACACTAAAGGTAGGGTGTTGTTACTAGACTGGTTTTCTTTTACTTCTCCTTTTTAAATTTTTTGGTGAAAACAAGACTGTTTTTCAATCCCCAAATTCCTTTCTATGAGAAAGCAGAAATTCCCTATCAGAGAGATGATAAAGCTAAACTTGCACAATAAGCTCAGTCTCTAGCCAACTACATGTGCAGAGAAATTTAAGGAGATTTTGATCACAAATGCCCAATTATTTATAGCCAATAGAAACAAATGGCACAAGGTCCAAGCGCCTAACCCCTTAGATGCATCCTCCAAAGAATACAGCAGCCTCAGGGCCTCCACATGACGCAACTCTCCTGTAAGTGTTGAGATCTGAAACAGAAGACCAAAATTCAGTAACAAAGTTAAAATAAATTAAAAAAATGGAAATAAAAAATGGGATGACAGTTCCATAAAGAAAAAAAGAGAACTTACTCTTCTCCACAGGCCAACAACTAATTTATGTTTGTTCACTAGATCACGCTCCAGAGATTGAAAGGGCTTAAAAGTCTGTGCAGCTATATTTTTGTTAAGTCGCAGTTAATAGAAACTTTGCCCTATAAATAACAGTGGCAGCACGAAAGCCTCAAATAATCAAATGGTTCTATGAGCACTTATGCTAAAGCAGGAATATATAGTTTACAATAACAAGGTCCTAAGTCCTGACTTAGTCGACATGGTTAACCGATACTGTCTCAAATGCATATTTACAAAAGAAATGAAAAAGAAAAGGAAAGAAGTAGCCAGGATGCCAGATATATATAGCAACAAAAAGTGACAAAAAGGTTAAGCTATATATCAAATCCATCAAAGCCAAATGCCTTACTCCAACTACCTGTTCAGAATTCATTAAGGGTAGATTTAGCAAAGTTTCATATCGGCAGCCACCCTGATACAACCCTCCTCTATCTGGGCTTGGGACCGACAATGCCCAAAATATATAGCAATAAAAAACAGCATTGATGGAGTTAACAAAATTTATGCTATTTTTTAGATTATAATGTCATCAAAATGCCTGCCTAGACAGGTCTAATCATTTGCACTGGCTGACCTATTGACAGTATGTAGTGGTTGTAAACTTTAGATTAATCATTACAAAATGGTAATCTTAAATTAAATGGTATAACGATTCAATAAATACATGCAGTGTCTAAAACTTTAATCATGAACTTATATGAAAAAAGAAACCATGAAACAAAAAATGTGAATAACATAAATGGAAGAAAACAATGTTAAAAAGTAAACAAGACTCATTCTAATGTTCTTTCCTTGTGAAAATAAGATACAGAAGAATAACTTTATTACCTTTTGGGGAAAAGTAGAAAGACCCACAAATTAAATAACTTGGCCTACTTTAGTTGATCACGTATTGATCAATCTGATTTAATTGATCGCTCATGGAAAGACCTAGGTAGCACCTTTAAGAAAATTCTTTCTCCATTTAATTTGATTGATAAAAAATCATACCCACATGATTGCTTAAAGAAAAAATAGTACTTTATCTAAGATGCCTAGGTAAATCAATGATCAGCCCTAGAAACATGGCCTACAGCTTAGCCATGGAGGCACACAGTGCTGTCGCATTTAGTTTACCAGACACTAAAGTCACTAGTCATTTGCAAGGCAATAGTATAATGATCTTCCTAACATAGATGGGTTAGGGAGAAAAAGAGATAATGTCATACACTAAAGTATCAATTAATTGCTAAGGATACTTGTACGCTCCATGAGCAGACGATTAATGGCTGAATTGACAAGTTGTACAGACTCCTCAAGTGTTGTGATGATATAGCTCCTAGCAACTGTATCAGACTGGAACTGCGAGATATGCCATCCTTGAGAAGTGATGGACCATGGATTGCATCCAACAGACCACATCCAGTCCTATTATTACAGTGTGGAAGAAGTGCATCAGCAACAGAGAAAGCGAAATTGATGCTTGAAAGAAGGTACACGAATTTCACATGTAATGCATAAAGAATTATAAATTAAAATTCTGAACAAAAGGAAAATGAATATAGGCAATAGAGGCAAGAGAGATAGAGAGCAACTGAGAATTCATGAGAATTTGTGTATACATAAGGCATGGAAAAATTCAGCATGGTAAAGGTATCTCTCGTTGCTGGAAAAATAGGGTAAATAAATGAAACCATATCAACTATTACCAACCAGAAATCTTCACTTGAATTATAAACTTAAAATTATTGCTAGTTTGCAGGCATATTATCTAAAACCAATTGTGAGATGACAAATCAATAAAAATAGCAACATTTTTTTCTTTGAACAGACAACAAGATATATGCCCTCAGGGTCATGCAAGTATAGGCATATATGACACATCAGAGTAAGAAAGTCCTTTCAAAATCTCTTAAAGCATTACTTATCTAGTCATGGTAACTAATTCCTTCACACTTAGTGTGAAAGTCCAAGAGACAAAGTTAAAACTTAAAGAATTATTTTATTTCCACCCATAACAGTGTGAAAATACCTCCAAACAATGCTATGCGATGGAGAAGTTTTTAAGTTTCCTTTTCAAGTGAAGAAATTATCTATTAAGCTACCATAAATGTATCTTCATTTGTTTCTCACACTTCCTAATATGTCTGTTTGCCATCATTGGGATCACCAGAATCATCTTGGAATTTTCAAATTACTTGCACAAGATCGCTAAGAAGGAAGAAAAAGTAGAAAGTTAATATTCTAGCCTTCTAGGTTACATATTTTAGAATTTCACAATCACATGAGAGGATAATGCTGTTGTTCCAGTAAAGAAAACTCCATAGAGTCATTAACCAATGAGTGCAGTAAATGGAGTGTCAAGCAATTTTAACTTCATCCAAACATCTTCTGCAACTGAGTTTGACTTCAACCAAAACTGAATGCTGAACGAATTTGGCCATGGAAGGCATCATAGGAGTTTTTCAGCCACATCTTAATATACGAATATCTTTCAGTTGAATCTTATAAAGGCAGATGGAGGGGCTAGTTAATGAACTTAATTGAAGGTAATTCACTGCATTTTAAGGACTTCACTGGGATATATTTGTAGCTTGCCAGTTGCCATGTAAAAAATGAAGCATAACTTAATTTATTTCCAACCATATGCATTTTAGAAGATATTGGAGTATTCATATAGATGAATTAAAACAGGAACATAATTTTGCTCCAATGGTCATGACCCTCAGTGGAAAAAGAAAAGTCTTCCTCACTATGTATTTCTCTGATATGGCTTGACTTTGGTTTCAATCAAATGTTGTGTGTATGTGTGCTTCATTTTATTTTCAGCAGTTTCTATTGCCAAACCTAGCGATGCACTGCATCCAATATACTTTTACATAGGGATGCACTGCATCCACTCGTGTACGAGTAGCTAAACTCCTGACCTCAAGAAGATGCTAGTGGCTCTATGTACATATCAATAGCAATTTTTTCTTTCTGTTCAACTCTTTCTCCTATTATTTTTGTTTTTGTAGAAGAAAATGGTAACATACAGTAAAATTAAAATTTTTAGTTTCTTGTTGAAATAGCCATTCAAAGTCTCATGTCAACTCATCTTGCTCCAACACCCACTCCTTCCTCCAAATCAAGACATAGGGTGGGGGAGAAGGGGGATTTTGTTGTGAGTGTGTGGGTGCGGGGGTGGGGGTTGGTGGTGTGGTTAACCTTCACAGGATTGTATTCAACACACCTCGATTGCAGTTTCATGGGCTTGACTGTACACAAGGTGAAGGGGAAGCAAACCAGCAAGATGTTCAGATGTAGCAGCCAAAGCAGCTTTGAAAGGTCTCCTGCCAAAAAAAAAATTAATGTGGTTCACAATGCTTATTTACATGGATAAAACTGTCTTACACAGGTGTACAATGTACAAAGAATTAATTTGACTGAGAAGTCATGGGTTGGTGCAATATTAGTGGACTGAACAATTAACTAAATTATTTTTTATCACGTGATATCAGTACTTTCCAGATTTTAGAAAACAAATGGCAAAAATATATAGGTACCAGTAATCAATAGAGCACAAGAGATTTTCCAGGTGACCACGTGATTCACTTTCTGTGGTTTTAGATTGAATGGTACATGTGCTTTGCACTGAAATTGCTACAAAATGGTAGGCTTGTGCAAATTAGCTAAAAAGATATCATGTGCATGTAAAGTTGTGAAAACAATAACTGATGACATTCCTCAAAAAGATTTAGCAACAAAAAGGTGTCCTGAACAAGAGTCTTTCCTTTTGCCAAAAATAAATATAATGGAAATGCGGCAAGCGGCAAGAGGCAATTAAATGGGTCACCGGCCCCACACAATATGGTTAGGTTCGGTCCTGCCTAAATCGGGTTAGGGTTTAGCTCAACCTGCCCTGAACATGACCTTAATTTATTAAAATTTTAGTTTTCATGTATATATATATAATGTCTTTTTAGGTCTCCTCTTGCTCGCTTAGGCCTTTCAATATGCATAATCTCACACCTTCTAACAAGTGCATCTTTAGGTCTCCACTTTATATGACTAAAACTAACTTAACCAACTTTCCTCCATTTTATCCTTAATGCATGCTATGCGTAACCACTTTCGAATGTCTTCATTTCTTATTTTGTCTTTCTTAATTTTGCCACAAGTCCATCTTAGCATCTTCATCTTGGTAACACTCATCTTTTAAATATTGCCCAAAATTCTGCACCATATAACAGAGCTGGTCTAATTGTTGTCTTATAAAATTTACCCTTTAATTTAAGTGGAACAAGCTTATCACACAAAACCCTAGAAGCACTCCTCCACTTAAGCCAACCATCTCTAATCCTATGTGCAGCACCATCATCGATTTCTCCATCTTTTTGTATCATTGATCGAAGATATTTGAACTTATTACTTAAAGGGATATCCTAATTATCAATTCTAAAAGTTTCACTAGTTATATTGTTATTTGTATTGAAATGGAATTTCTTATATTCAATCTTCGCACAGCTTATATTAAAACCCTTTGATTCTAAGGTATCTCTCCATCATTCTAGATTAATATTTACTTCTTCTCTAGTGTAACCCACCAATACTATATTATCTGCAAATAACATGCACTAAGGCACCTCATCTTGAATATCACTTGTCAACTCATCCATAACTAAAGTGAAAAGATAAGGGCTAATAGCTGACTCTTTACGTAAAACTATCTTAACTGGAAAATCTCTAATTCAAGATTCATGATATGTTTAGATTTAGCAAAGAATTTTACACTGGCTGCTAACCTCTCTCCTCCTTTCTCCGAGCTTGGGACCGGCAAAGCATAAAAGATATAACAACAAATGCAAACAATGGCAAAGCTTTCGTATATTTTATATATAAAAATACAAATTTTATGAATAAATATATTATTAATTTATATATTCAATTTGGAGACATTTATATTTTCCATTTTATAGTACAGTCAATCAACCCTGCCCCGCCACTAACCCGACAGGGACAAGTTAGGTTTTTTTATGGCTAAACCCTTATAAGTGCGGGTTAGGATTTGCCAAAACCTGTCCTGTTTCCATCCCTCCTGATATGGTAGCCTATGAGAAGCAATAATAAGTCATCTTACATGTCAAAGCTTGCTCCCATAATCCATAACTTCAATTGCAATCAACAACCAAGATATTTTTCTAGTGTCAAACGTTACAGAGCTTAAATAATATGGATCATGGGTTTTGCAGTAAATGGGAACCTGCAAGACCGTTTAACATGGTAGCTTATGAATCTAGTAGTTGGATGCCTTCCCTGCTTAGTGGCTATGTGGTCAATAGTCTTTGGAGGCCTATTAGATAGTTTGCTCGTTCTTTTCATCCTAACTCAAGATTTTTTTTTGACAATTAATGAAGATTTCATTAAGATCAAAGACACATAATATGGAGCAGCAAAAAACAATGAACTACATCAAAAAGTCAACACCAAAATCGAAACGCTAACGGTCCAAAACTAACAGTTACATGTCAGCCATAGTCGACCAACCCCTAATAATGTCTAACGATGAATATGTTTTGAAGTACTACTGCACCAAAGCCCAAGAAGTTGTCAAAGACATAACCTGGTCGACCACACAAGATTTTCTAGCCGTCAGGCCCGTCACACCCTAAAAAATGCTCTGATTACATACCCACCATAATGTCCATAGCATAGCCAAAAAAAAAACATACCTTGTAGAAGGACTTTGACATTGGGAAAGGGGTATCAAATAAAATTTTGGGATGATGCTTTGTATGGTGATGGGCCTTTTAAGATAAGATTCCAGAATATCTATAACCTATCAGCAAGGCCTCAAGCATATATTTCGGAATTGCATTATCATGATTCTGGTGGAGGGGTTTGGAATCTGAAACTTAGGAGGAATTTGTTTGACTAGGAGATGGAGTCTTTAGCTCAGCTTTTGGCTAGTATTTATGGTCAACGTCCTTCTTCAAACCCGGACTTGATGAGATGGTTGGGAAGTAAGCATGGAGACTTTTCTGTGAGAGACTTCCACACCCTATTAAAGAGGAAGGACAGAAGTCTCAAGCCTTATAGAATGCTGTGGCAGCCGGATCTTCCTTCAAAAAATGGGCTTTTCATGTGGACTACAGCTTTGGGGAAAATTCTAACAATTGACAATCTTATGAAGCATGGTTGGTAGTTGCCAAATAGGTGTGTGATGTGCAAATATGAAGCGGAATCTGTTAATCACTTGTTACTCCATTGTGAGGTTGTGGATGCTATATGGTCAGCCTTTTTAGGGAGATTTGGGAGGCCATGGGTTCAACCACAATACATGGATCAGGTTCTTATGTCATGGAATATGACTAAAGGAGCTTCTCGACTCCAGGTTCTTTGGAATTTGGCACAGGCAGCTATTCTTTGGACTATTTGGAAGGAGAGGAATGGAAGAATATTTAAGGATTCTTTCAGTTCAATAATTCAATCGTCTCTCAGCTTTCTCTTTTGTTGGTCTTCAAACATAAATCCGTGTAGAGGTCTAGATATTCAGGAGTTTCTTTCATTTGATAATTTCTTGGACCTGTAGGAGGTGGTTTCTTTTCAGTGTTGTACTTGTTTCGATATCTCTACGATTTGATTAATATATATTTCCTTCATTACTGATCAAAACAAAGAAAGAAAAAAACCTTGGAATCTGCATATCTCTTAACAGACTTACGATATTAACCAAGTATAGGTGTCAACTATGTAAGTGATCTAAAGACTCAACCTTGACATGCGATTTTAATCCAAAATCCTTAAATAGAATGATCTAAAATTTCCTATCCAACATTATTCTAGGACATAGATAGTTGAAGATTTAAAGCCAAAAAATCAAGTGGTTTTCATATTAAGCACTGAAATCCCAAGATTCCTACCTCAAATCCGACAGAAGTGATCTTCCATTACACTGCAGATGGCTTTCCCATGATGATGCTTCAGATTGGACCACAATGACCATGTCCGAAAGTGCTTTTGCCTGATAGTGCTTGTCAACTAATAATGGATCACCATGAATAAACCAAAAGATTGGAACTTCTAGTGTAGATCTGCTATGTGCATGTTCCCCTGCAGGATCATTGAAAATATTGAAGCATCAATTCAATGACATAAAATGCAGGTACATGTCCTGGAACTACCCTTATCCAGGACAGAGATAACAAAAGGTCTAGAAATGACAGAATTTGGATGAATTTTTATATTTTCTTATTCAACCAACAGAGTCAATGATTCAAGTGAATCACCCAAATCAAATAAACATTATCTGAAAATTAAATTGAGTAAACTTATAAGGAATGAAAATCAAATCAAACAAGAATTTGACAATTGATTGTGCCGGCGTATGCATGTATATGTTACATGCGTGCATAATGTATGTTTATATATGTATGATTGTGTGTGCGTGTGTATTACATGTGTGCTTGTGTCTGACATGTGTGTATGTACATTTGTATATATGTATGTAGCTGGGGCAACTTTCAACTATCCTACTGGATGTGTACCACTGGAGTCTGTCCATTCAAGTCTGCTCTCTCTCCTTCAACCCACCTACTATATCTCTCTCTAATTTCTTTTACTTCTTTTCCCACGTGATTTCAGAAACAAGTTTCTTTTCCATCTTCCCCTCATTCCCCCAGCACCATTCTTAGTTTCTCTTCCCTCTCTTGATCCCTAAATTAGGCCTTTCCTCTTATTCACATTTTTATGAAATAGTGATTGAACAGGGATTAAGGATTTTTCTTTCCTTTTTACCTTTTAAAAATTTACCAGCCAATCCTGTCTGGAACCTTCATACTGGCCCATAAATCGGAAAGTTCTTTTAGGACTTGGGCATGATACTGGACCAGTGTCCATTGGTCCTGGTCTCAGCCAGTGTGTAAACAAATGCTATTAGTGGTTGGCTGAGGAACAAAACAGAATGGAGTCTCTTGGACACTTGGACCTTGGTGATTGACATCCCAAAACTAATGTGCATGCTGTTGTTCTTAAATCTCTATGCATTGAATTCATGCTGTTGTAAAACCCACTCTGTTCCACACCACAAACTTGGGGCATAGGAATTTTCCTTTTTCATGTCACAAATGAGCAAGAGAAGAAAAAAACATATTTGTAAGAAATGGAGAACAGTGTACACCTTTTAGTGAACCATGATTATTCAACCTCTGCAACTGATGCTGGAGAATAGAGGAATCAAGATATGAACGGATAGATGTCTTGTATGTTCCATTGACAAGTAATAATGGGACAGCTGCGGCTCGTCGTGCCACGGAAAATGCCATGGCTAAAGCAGGATCCTCTGAAAGTGGCAACCTATACAATTAGCCAAATGTAATACAGTTAGAGGCATATGTGAAAGTTAAAAGAGGCACTACCATTTTTCTTGTCCCCGCAGGTAAAATCAGAAAACTCATTAAGAAGCTCAAGATATTAAGATCCAGATGATATCACTAAAACACTAACACAGTATGTGACACTGACACCAAATCAGGCAATTTTCATGATCACTGGAAAAGATGATTGCAGGAGGGGAGGAGTCCAATAATTATCATCTGGTTTCTTGGAAGGAGGTTTGTAACCCAAAGGAGGATGGTGGCTTGGGTATAAGGAATTTGCGACTTTTTAATAGAGCCCTTTTGGCGAAGTGGTGTTGGCGGTTTGGCCAGGAGGTAAACAGTCTTTGGAGGAAATTAATTGTTGTTAAGTATGGCTATGATAAGACAAGGTGGCTTCCTGACCAGGTGAATGGGAGAATTGGTTGCAGCTTATGGAGGCCCATATGCAGATTGTCTCCCCTGGTTGAGGCAGGAGTGAAGTTTCAGGTAGGGAGGGGAGATAGGGTTAAGTTTTGGTCGGATCCTTGGTGCTCTGGTGGAGCTCTCAAGGAGCAATTTTCTACGCTTTATAATATATCTTCAGCCCCTCATGCCTTTGTTGCAGACCTGTACTCCCAAGGAGTGGGAGGCATACAATGTAATTTGCAGTTCAGAAGAGGTATGTTTGATTGGGAATTGGAAGACTTGTCCCAGTTTCTGGAGTGCATCAATGGAAAGGATTTTGGTTCTCTGTTTTGGTTAATGGCTCGCAGTTCAGCATCTTTCTCTGTTTTGGTTAATGGAGTGGCGGCTGGTTTCTTTCGGTCATCTCGGGGTCTGAGACAAGGGGATCCCCTTTCCCCCTTACTCTTCTTGCTGGTTATGGAAGCTCTCAGTCGATTGGTTGCTAGGGCGGAAAATATGGGGCTTATTGAAGGGGTGAAGGTGGGAGGAGGCTCTTTATCTATCTCTCATTTACTTTTTGCGGACGATGCTATGCTCTTTTGCAAGGCGCAAGCCTCTCAACTTCTGGTGGTGAGATCAATCCTGAATTGCTTTGAAGCCCTTTCGGGTTTGAGAGTGAATTTTCAGAAAAGCGAGCTTTTTGATGTTGGAGGAAGTGGCAATTCCTCTATTTTCTGTGGTCTATTGGGGTGTCGTTTGGGGTCTTTTCCTACTTCTTATCTCGGAATTCCTATTGGGGCGGCTTTTAAATCCAAATTGATTTGGGAACCAACGGTATCGAGGATGAAAAAGAAGTTGTCGGCTTGGAAGGGGAGTCTTTTATCGAAAGGTGGTAAGATGGTCTTGATCAAGAGTTCTTTATCTAACCACCCAACTTATATGTTCTTTGCTTTATTAGCTCCGATTTCAGTACTTGAGGCCATTGAGAAGTTACAGAAGAACTTCTTATGGGCAGGAGGGGAGGAGTCCAATAAGTATCATCTGGTTTCTTGGAAGGAGGTTTGTAACCCAAAGGAGGATGGTGGCTTGGGTATAAGGAATTTGCGGCTTTTTAATAGAGCCCTTTTGGCGAAGTGGTGTTGGCGGTTTGGCCAGGAGGTAAACAGCCTTTGGAGGAAATTAATTGTTGTTAAGTATGGTTATGATGAGACAAGGTGGCTTCCTGACCAGGTGAATGGGAGAATTGGTTGCAGCTTATAGAGGCCTATATGCAGATTGTCTCCCCTGGTTGAGGCAGGAGTGAAGTTTCAGGTGGGGAGGGGAGATAGGGTTAAGTTTTGGTCGGATCCTTGGTGCTCTGGTGGAGCTCTCAAGGAGCAATTTTCTACACTTTATAATATATCTTCAGCCCCTCATGCCTTTGTTGCAGACCTGTACTCCTTAGGGGTGGGAGGCGTACAATGGAATTTGCAGTTCAGAAGAGGTATGTTTGATTGGGAATTGGAAGACTTGTCCCAGTTTTTGGAGTGCATCAATGGAAAGGATTTTGGTTCTCATCAAGACGTTATGAGCTGGTCAAGGAGCAGTGATGGGGTTTTCTCTGTGAAGAGCCTGTATGGGTTTATTAGTAAGCGGAATCTTAATTTCAAGGTCCACAATCTGTTATGGCAACCTTTACTCCCATCAAAGGTAGGGTTCTTTATGTGGACAGCGGTGCTGGAGAAAATCTTGACTTTGGATAATCTAATGAAAAGAGGCTGGCAGTTTCCTAATAGATGTAGCCTTTGTAGAGCGGATGCGGAGTCAGTCAATCACCTCCTCATTCATTGCCCAATCACAAGTGGAGTTTGGAATGAGTTCTTAGCCAGGTTTGGTGTAGCTTGGGCCCAGCCTCAAGGTGTTTCTCAGCTTCTTTTATGTTGGAAGATCTCAAAAGGAGACTCTCCTTTCAAGGTCTTTTGGCGGTTAACACCGGGGGCAATGATGTGGGCAGTTTGGAAGGAACGAAATAACAGGATTTTTGAGAATAAGGAAAGACCTCAGGATGCTCTTTTCAAATATTCTCTTAGTTTTATCCTTTATTGGGCGTCTGCAGTGGAATCTTGTAAAGGATTGAAATGTCATGATGTATTAATGTGTAAGGATTTCAATGATTTGTAAGGATGGGGAGGGGATGAGGTTTATGTACACCTTTGGTGTACAGTATTGTACCCTGTTTTCAGCTTCTTTTTAGTATATTTCTTCATTACCGATAAAAAAAAAAAGGATTTTGGTTCTCATCAAGACGTTATGAGCTGGTCAAGGAGCAGTGATGGGGTTTTCTCTGTGAAGAGCCTGTATGGGTTTATTAGTAAGCGGAATCTTAATTTCAAGGTCCACAATCTGTTATGGCAACCTTTACTCCCATCAAAGGTAGGGTTCTTTATGTGGACAGCGGTGCTGGAGAAAATCTTGACTTTGGATAATCTGATGAAGAGAGGTTGGCAGCTTCCTAATAGATGTAGCCTTTGTAGAGCGGATGCGGAGTCAGTCAATCACCTCCTCATTCATTGCCCAATCACAAGTGGAGTTTGGAATGAGTTCTTAGCCAGGTTTGGTGTTGCTTGGGTCCAGCCTCAAGGTGTTTCTCAGCTTCTTTTATGTTGGAAGATCTCAAAAGGAGACTCTCCTTTCAAGGTCTTTTGGAGGTTAACACCGGGAGCAGTGATGTGGGCAGTTTGGAAGGAACAAAACAACAGGATTTTTGAGAATAAGGAAAGATCTCGGGATGCTCTTTTCAAATACTCTCTTAGTTTTATCCTTTATTGGGCGTCTGCTGTGGAATCTTGTAAGGGATTGAAATGTCATAATGTATTAATGTGTAAGGATTTCAATGATTTGTAAGGATGGGGAGGGGATGAGGTTTATGTACACCTTTGGTGTACAGCATTGTACCCTGTTTTCAGCTTCTTTTTAATATATTTCTTCATTACCAATCAAAAAAAATGATTGCAATGACCTAGGACTTCAGTAAGGGTAAAAACGTAAATTTTTAAATAGTTAAATTTAACATCTTAGCAATTAAATTATTTGCTGTGCTTCAAGTCCAAATCCTGCTTGGTTGGACTTTGGATAAACTAATGAGCTGACTTAATAGTCGATAATGACCCATTAGTAAGCAACGGTATATTAGTAAACTATGTTTAATTAAACCCTAGTATAAGCATTAACTTAAAGCTTATTATTTAGACTTTTACCATAAACTGCTTAAGGTTTGGACATGTGAAGTTTAAAAAGCTTGCTTCAGCGTGAGAAGCTGAGAGAAAGAAGAGAAGGTCGCAGATTTTTCTAAAAACTGAGATTTGTGGAGGATTTTAACTAAGGTAGATGGATCTACAGTTTACTTTCCAAAGAGAAATTCAGCATATAAAATCACACATTTAAGTTATAATAAGATTGATATCAGTGATTCAACCAACATAACTGCAAAAAGACCAAACCAAAGACACAAAAGAAATGTCAGAAACTGATTAAGAATGAAGAATACAACATACATGTGCTGACTAAACATCGGCGTCTGAGATGGTAATAACAGAGATGAAAGGCCAGCCATGACAGCATTGAGATCCACGGGCAGTTGTTTAATATGGCGGACTTTCTGCAACAGTTCAATTTTAGTACACGTTCTCTTAGGTATATAGAAACTGCCTGCACTTATATAGAAAATTTATACCTCCTGTGTAATGAAAAATAATTGAAAGGATATCTTCTCATAGTAATGGAATGCCCCATCAGCAATTGAAGGAGATACAACGTGCCTCATAGAACCCCACAATGTAGCCCCTAAATGTGCAAGAAATGTATCACGTGCAACTGTGTAGTTCTGGAAATCCTGCACAGAACGACATTATCATGATATATGGGCATCATGTTTTAACTTTTATGCATGATAACTGCCTGAATCATTATACAAATACACCTGGTAGGGCTGAAAGAATAATGAGTTCCAATTTGAATGCACAAAAATGAACCTTCTCATGATTTTCACAGAAGCTGAAAATAATCACAAAAACATAAAAAAATTATTGTGAAAAAATGTACCAGTTTGGTTGCAAACCTCATTTGTATCACTGAACAAATTCCAATTTTCAATCCGTTTTAATGCCTCAGTAGCCTTTTGCTTATGGCTTTCATCATATTCCTCATTCTCAAAGGACTCGAGCTCATTTCTCAAATCTCGCATCCTCTCCTCAAGCTCTGGAATCATGAATAGAGGTGGATGTATGACTTACTGGCCAAGTTTACTATGGAAAAAGAAAATACCACATCAAACAATGTAATAAACATAACAGGAGTGAGAAGGCTATTTTCTCTGGCAAGCATATATTCAAACCTGCAATCTTCAATTATCAGAAAGTACATGATACTTTTGCTACAGCTCTTTGCTGCAACTCTTTTAGCAGTTTCAAGGTCAGAAATGCTAATTCCAGCATAGTTTTAATCATTTAGTTATAAAAGAAATTCTCAAAGAAACCAAGTTGATGCACTTAAATGATGAAATCAGAGACCATATTTACAAGCTGAGATCGTAAATTGCCTTCTTGCATGAAATTGGGCAAGAAACCAGAACCAAACAAAGCTTAATATTCAAGATCAAAAGCATTACCATCACAAAGAGCCAGCTTAACTTTTCTGCCCCTGCAATGTTTGAATGCAAAAAGCTCATACGTATCAATCTCTGCCAGAAGGATGTCAATGGCTTGATGATCTTTCTGAAAATTTAAATGCACGTATTAGCAAAACCAGTACTAACAGACATTTCATGCATTAACTGTATGTTACTTAGTCTCTTATAAAAATATATATTAACCAAGAAAAGTTTTGCTTGTAAGTGTTTTTTATAAATATGGAAGAGTTATAAACTTATTGAAGAACGAATAAGTATAGTAATCATCATGATTCAGAGCATGGACTCTTTTTTTTTTTTTTTTGGATGAATAATGAAGTATATTAAATTAAGAAAAAGAGAATGGACATGGACTATTTTGCTTTCTCAATCTGTCCAAATCCTCAAGCCTAGGATAATCCAGTTTAATCTGCACATTCTCCAATGCTAGATTATATTTTCACCACAATTTTATTTGATTTGAAATATAATTCTCTTCCTTAAAAATAAGGGAGAAATGGTGCAAAAACATCAACCCTCAATTGGAGATACAGCATAGGAGACATTATCTTCACTAGTTTTCTACAAAAATTTATAATCAGCCCCAAGACTCAAATAATTATGAAGCCCTTCTCCCAGATGCCACAAGCCATAACTTTATTGAAGAAGGGACCTTCTGGTTAAAGACACATCTGAAATAATTCTGCTAATTTCCTCCTCATAATGGACAGTGGAACCATAAGTTGTAGTTCATCACAATCAAAATATTCTGAATATTTTAACAGTCCATTACATCTATAAAACTTATATGCATAATCTAAGCCCGTCCATCTAATATTTTGGCACCAAATATTACAAATAGGAAGGCAATGTAGAAGATAATGATCGACTGATGAAAACATCTGCTCGCAACTGCATGTTCCTGCGGATGAGATGATTCTCTGCAGTGTCTTAATAAACATACTGGCCACCCAAAAGATAGGAAGGAACCATGAACTCCAAAATTTCCTCCCCTCAAAAGGAAAAGAAGAAATTTCAAGGGCAAGGTTCAAAAATAAGATAGAAAGAAGCTTAACCATCCAATAATTCCATTTCTATGAGGCAGAGGATGCCAGCTATATCATCTACTCTTTTTTGCTATTTTTTGGTGCTTGTGGAAGGAGAGGAATAGAAGCATCTTCGATGATCGACAATGGCTGCTTTCAGTCGTACAATACTCGGTTATTACTCATGTATCAACTTGGGCTGCCATACTTCCGTTGTTCAGGGGGTACTCGAATCAGGACATTAGATGTTGGATTTCTATATCTATGGGACCTTGATGGTGTGGTGTATTTGTATTTATTGCACATAGACGTAGGCCTAAATTAATTATGGGGTTGGGTGCTACCATTTTCCCTTGTGTCTCTATTCGTGGAACATGCGCTCGAACATCTTGATTAAACCATGATCCGGGTTATAAGTGTAGGAGTATGGCACCCATAGCAAGCTATTGCGTTATTCTAGGTCGGTGAGGGTTTTTTATCTTACACCCTATGGTTTGGGTGCTCTATTTTACTATTCTTACTTTTCATATATATATACATGCATCATTAATGATCCCAAAAAAAAATTCAAATAGAATACATAGTAATGAGCATAATTGAAGAGCTGTCTCGAACCTTAGATTCAAACAAATAAAATTTTTGGATATATCGAAGAGAGCCTTGACATATCCAAGACCACATGTCGAGCCTCCTTTAGAATATTGAACAGTTCACCGAGCAAAAACACATACAGTCAAGTCTCTAGAAATTGTATCAAAATCTCCTTTAATACATCGAACAAGTTTATTGAGAAAACCCTGAGAAAAACTGCTCTCGGGTTTTTGTATCAAGGACCTTCAATATGTGTCAAAGTGTGTGTTGAACGTGGGTAACAGTAATTTCAAGGTTTAATTCAATACCATATCAATTTTAAGCCAAATTCAGTCAAACCAAGGATATAGACATGCGTTAAAACATCTTTGGAACAAAACCCAATGATCAAAACATAGTTTGATGCATTAAAAGCGGATACGATTAAACTCGACAAAGATTCGCACAATAAAGAACGACTAAGCATATCTTCGTATCAAACTCAATCCAAATCACACCAAATTATGTGTACTCATTAAAAAATCATAGGGGAATCATTCAGAATATGATCAACAATCAAAGTCAAGATTTTGCATGTAACCCTATATTTATTAACTCAAAACTGGTCAATCCACCTACTTGGAACGCTTAATTCCAAAAACAACTCTTTGATCTCTCCGAATTGACCAAAACCTTGCCAAAAATCCTTGCTTTCACCTTCAGATCACACGTCCAAACTTTGCCAAAGTCTCCACATCCAAAACCTCTCCAAGCTCTCTCTCAAAACCTCACTTGACCAACTTAAACAAAATAAATAAAACTCTTAATTAGGTTTTAGACTCACTATTTATACTTCATAATTAGGTTTGATTAAATTAATACTATAGCATAAGCTTTGCAAAGGCAAACCTTATTATTATTATTTATTTGAATTCAAGTTAATTAACAAATTACTAATTCAACCTTGTCAATTTCTAGGGTGTTACAGTAGGCATGTTCTCCAATGACTCGGTATAGAAAACACTTACTCTATGTGTGACAAAGACCTCATTACGTATCCAGTATCCTACTGTAGCATTGCTTGAACATGACAATCTTAGAAGGAATTAACATATATGATCAAAGGAAAAAAAAACATAGCAAAGAATGCTACAATGTTTCATGCATTCTTCAATCATGGACTGTAACCATTCACCACCCTTATTCTAATTTGATTAGAATAACCTCTAAAACCTTCGCGATTACCTTCCATGAATCCATTCTATAGGAATTTTAAATCTCTCTATAGACCTCACTCGCTTGCCTGCTCTGATCTCTGCTCCATAGATAATGATGCCAAAAGACCTGTTAAACTCTAGAATCACTTTAATAAGTCAAACACTCGGACAAATAATTGCTTTTGTAGACATAGTTGATGCCTCGACTTATAAAAAATAACATTAACCAGTTTCATTTTCTCATAGACAATCCTTGAATCTATGCCTTTCCAAATTATCCCCAAGAAATGTCAACAAATGGATCATCCAATACATTCAACATTAATCACCAAAAAGACAAGCACATGCACCACTGTTATTCTCCCACACCCATAGCACCACCTCTTTGGGTGGGGGTGGGGGTCAGAGTGTAAATCATATTATTAGCTCCTCAACCAAGTCAACCCCTCAAACCAACAACAGTGCAGAACCTGTGTTAGTTAAAGAGAAGATAAATGCATATTTTTTGTCACTAGACATAATAAGCAGGGATCCATTTACTTCTAAAGGCAAGTGGTTCACCAAAGACATTTTTCATCCTTTTTAATCTCACTACTGCACCTAGAATTGGAAAGATACAAATTTCCAAAGAATTATAGCATTGTCAATAATCCCACAATCTCATGGAAAGACTGCATAAAGTGGAGGCCATTCAGCCTGGTATCTACAGCCCTTCATGTTGCCAAACATGGGCTCATGATGTAGTTCACCACCAGCTCAATCAGCATGATGACAAGAAGCCACTGCTCCCCAGGTTCAACCATGACAGCAAATATCCCAGTGACAAGCACGCCTAAAGCATAAAGTTATTACATGCATAAACACCATTTATAGCAAAATTAGGTGCTAACAAAACGTCCAAAAGTCAGTTTGCAGTAAACTTGAAATTCAAACAAATTTGATTTTGGAGAGCGTCCCCCATGATCTTAAGATACAATAGTCTTTGAACCAGACAAGAAAGTGAAAGATTCTTTGTTACTAAAGGAAGAGAAAGCAGGTTATGAAGAAGACATACATCACTAAAAACTGCAAACTTTTCTTGAATTGCTTCCTGAAAGTGACCTTCAGCTTCAGCTTCTGAAATTTCTGGAAACCAAAATGGAAACTCAATATCAAGACTTTAGACAGAAGGCTCAACAAAACATGAATGCTGGAATCATGTTATTATATATCTGATTCTGAACATATGAGATGGAGATGATGATGTTCCAATTAAAACTAAAACATAAAGTGAAAAATGAAAATTGATTGATGGTCAGTTGGTCACTGTTTGCTCAGATTTTAAATTAATACTACATTGAATTTGTGACACACTAATAAATTACATGGGAAGAACATGAAATTTAGTGCCAGACCAGAAGGGCAAAAAATGGAAAGTAGAACAAAATATCTAAAATTAGTGTACCAGGTGAAACAATTACAAACAAACACATATCAACTTGCCAGCAAACTTTATCACTGATTTATCTTTCAGTTATTTATATTGAGCAATAAAATATTTTGTTGACAAGAAATTTTGTTATGCAATGAAGTGAAATCAATAGAAAGAACAGAAGGTAACTGCTCACAGATTTACATGGTTCAGCATTGTGCTCACATCCAGGAGAGAGAAAGCTTTTACACTATTTCCAAAACAAAAAAAATTATATTTCCAACCAAAAATTACAACCATAAACGGGTAAATTACTATAGAAGTGCTAAATAAGAAACTTCAAAAAATACTAAGAGAGGCTAAAGAAAAGCACATGATAACTTGTATTACAAGTTAGGTACAAAGTAGGAGGATAAATTTAAGCATAGACTTGCAAAAAAAAACATAAGAGAGGAGAAGATATTTAAATCAATTTAGATGAATTAAGTTTCCGTTTGTTTTGATGTAAACATTTTCCGTAAAATGTTTCCAGCAAAAATCAAAGTTTTTTAACTGTTTTTTTTCCCCCGATAAGTGATGAAGATTCATTAAAAAAAGGGGTGACAGTACAAAGAGAGAAAAAGAAACCAACAGAAAACATAAAGAAGGATGTCACTCAGTTTTTCAACTGTTTGGATGGACATCGAAAAATAAATGAATATGAGAATTTTTCATTTTCTTATGCTTGGAACAAATGAAAGTAATCAAGGAAAATGACTTAAACTTGCAGAAGCCACAACAATCATCGTTGCAGAATAAGTAAGAACCAAAATAAATCTAGAGGAGAAAAGAAGTCGGCCAATCGTGTTAGAAATTTTATTGCAGAAGAAATTAGGGCATCGCAGTAATGGCGCATTATTGTGTTGCCACCTCTCCTTCAGCTGTCGGAGTCAACTCTCTCCCGTTCTCCTCAATCTGAAGCTCAATTTCTCAACCCCGGAAGCTCTCTCTTTACATCGACGCTCTTCGTCCCATTTAATTTTTTGATTTCTGCATTTTTGTTTACTCGTACTTCAGAAGAAAGTTTTCTTTCTTTTTCCTTTTTTTAAAAAGATTTATCTTATTAACAGGAAATTTAGAAGATCACTTCGTGATCCAAAGAGTTTCCAAAACTCTTTGACAGTAGCTGTGTCTTCTGATGGTTTTTGGGCTCCTAAGAGGAGTTCCAGGAAAGGGATTTGGTCCGTAAGTGGGGTTTACTTGAATATTTACATCTGACTATGTGAGTTCTCTAATCATGATCAACTTTCGCTTCTCAAATTTACTATCCAGGGAAGATCTGCATGTTCCCTATTCCTCATATATTCCTACTTATTCCCAAGGAGGACAAGGTTGACCTCTGATGCTACAATAGTGTTTCCAGAGTGTTATCAGTCAACGATTTCAACATGTGAGAATGAATTCGGGTTTTGGGAGGTTCTCCTCTCATCGGAGAACTTCGAGTTGTGCAACTGGGATCGGTTGGGAGTAAATTCCTACAATTTATACTCACAAGAAGAGATGCAATAATGGGGAGTAAATCCCTGCAACTGGACGGTTAAGAATTTCGAGCACCTTTACTTTCTTTCTTTTTCTTTTTTTTTTGGCATTTGATATGTAGTTTCTACTTGGTGTTTCGGTGGGTTTGAAATGGCAATTCAAAAATTAATTTGTACTTTACTAGTTTACTTCTCTCATTAAAATTTCCATAATTGTGGTTAGATCATTGATAAACACCTTAAGGTTGCAGTAGTGATCGTAGTGGTAACCTTGCAATGGTTGCCAGAGTGGTCGATTTGGAGAGAAAATTTGAACCAGAGTATAGCCATTGAAGGTTGTCTGTTATTGACTGGTCGCCAAAGCGGTCGATTTGGAGAGAAAATTCGAAGCAGAGTATAGCCATTGAAGGTGATCGGAGTGGTCACCTTATGTGGAGATGGTTGTTTCCAAGGATGCTGAAGTTCTAAGAGGTTGTTATCGAGAGTTGTTCTCGATATCAAAAGTAATCTATTTTCCAGAAAATGACATACCAGATCTTCGATGGTAAATCGTTTTCTGGAAAATGGTTATCTTTTAGGAAAATGGCTTTACACGATATTGTATTTTATTCATGGAAACAAACACTTGAAAAACCTTATTTTACCCTGAAAACATTTTCTGCATTAGATTATACATCAAAACAAACATAGCCTAAGAGTGAAAATTTAAAAGCCTTAGTAAGACGAAGAAGAAATCAAAGATAGATAAAAAAGAATATTTTCAAAATGATTAAATGTAGAAGGTGCAAAGAACCTTGTTGGGGATAGAAAAGTGGTTATTTTGTATTCAAAGGATTAAGGCACTTGAATTGGAAAGATTTCTCTAAGATGAAACTAAGAAAGGCCTTATGACCTTTAGTCTTGAATAAAGGTGTTTCTCGTTTCGAGGTAATTTAAAACTTGTCACCTGCAGCAATTCTGTGGACAGTTTGGAGTGAGAAGAATAGAAGGATATTTAAGGATTCGCCTAGTCCCTTAAGGGAGCTAATTCGATTGATGCTCAGCTATCTTCTTGGTTGGATTTCTAGCACAAAGTTTGGTAGAGGCTTAGATAGTCAGGACTTTCTATCTTGTGAAAACTTCTTGGATTTGTAAGCATTGGGTTCTTATTTTGATGTTTGTACACTTTTCGTGTACTTGTTTCGAAATCTTTTGATTGACTAATATATCTCCTTTGTTACCGATCCAAAAACAAAAACAAAAAAAAGAAAGAAAGGCCTTATGACCAAATGGTATTCTTGTTTAAGTATGGAAGTATACGGGAGAGATTGATGTGATCTGATAGACCAAATTATTTAAGGGAATCATGAGGACTAGAAAAAATGCCAAATTCTTTGAAGAAGAGCATGATAGTAATTGAATATAATAATAAAGGAGAATAACCAGAATTATACAAATCATAGTGGAATTAATCTCGTCACCCATACTATAAAATGACAGCACAGAGTTATGGAAAAAAAGTTAATAAAAGTAATGCAAGTGTTGGAAAATCAGTTGGCTTTATGCTAGGGAGGTCATCCATCGAGGCAATTTCCTTAGGATTCAATAACCAACAATGGTTTGCGACAATGGATTGTTTTCAATGCAAAAAAAGGAAATGCTTTTTTAAAAGCAATCATTTTCGTTAACACAATGATGTTGCATATAGAATTAGAGCTAGATGACTTAAGGGAACAAGTGTGTTTGGAGTGTCATGTGGCAACCTATTACACTTAGCTAAAAGGAAAATCTTATAGGATAGTCATTTAGCATATTTGATATATGGATCAAGTTATCTGGTTCATTTGGTTGGAGCGTAATAGTAGGATCTTTAGGGATATTAGGGCACCGATGGACCAGGTGTTTGATTCTATGTTGATTACTGTGGCATCATGGGCTTCGATTCTACCAGAATTCCGGGGGTTATGGCCTACAGAGATTGTGAAGGATTGGAAAGAGTTGTGTTTTTTCGTCTCTTCTTTGGAAGGATGGCATGACGTGAGGGTTGAGCGTAGTTATGTTCTAGGTGTTGATGGGTTCGGGAGTGCGAGGGGTTGATGGTCTTAAGCTGAATTGCTTGTTCAGCTTAGATCATGGAGTTTTGTGTGGTGTTCCTATAGTATGTTTTGTACAGTGCCTCGTCAGGGTTGAGGTTAGGGCAGAGTGAGGGATCATGTGGTCTTTGTAGAGCGGTCATTTCTTTTTGGTTACACTTGTATACCCCATACCCCATACTCCATACTCCATACTCTATACCTTTTCTTTTCCATATAATATATATACTCACTTCATTATTCATCAAAAAAATATATGGATCAAAATTTTGGGCAACAAAATGCAAATAATGAGTGTTGTTAAGATGTGAATGAGATGGGCATATGGGAAGTCTAAGAAAATAAGACAATGAAAGAACATATTTGAGGCTAGTTAGGGGTTGGTCAAATTAGTGGTAAGATAAAAATAAGTAGGTTAGGATGATTTTGCCATCTAAAGTAATGGACCTAAGGAGGCAGATAGGAGGTGTGAGAGCATACTCATTGGAATATCTAAAAGGGCCATGGATGAAGTTAGTTAAAGTAGATTTAAATCCCATAAGATAACTGACAATATGGTTTTTCATAAATTGAGGGGAAATAACAAGATTCATGTTCCCAAATTGAACTAGTTGGGATAGGAAATTTGTTTATTGATTGAATGATTGAGCTAATGTGGGAGAGAATTGAAATTGGGAGAGACTATGCAAGATAAAGATATGGATTATAGAGATTAGGAAAGGGAAAGAGACAATACAAAAAAAGAGTCGGGAGACTGGGACAGAGAGATATACTAGTACGGAATGCTTGAAGGATAGAGGAGAAATCAAAGAAAGGAGTAAAACAAAGAGAGACTACAAAAAGAAGAAAGAGATACCAAGATGGAACACAAAACCAAAAAAAGAAGTTTGCATGGTGTTAGAATGCAAACCAAGAGAGAGGTGTGCAATATTGACCAATCAACAGTCTCTTCTTTACCTTATCTTTCTTCTTATCCTTTTCCTCCCTTTTTTCCAACTAAGATTTTCCTTTTTCCTCACTCCAACTGAATATATGGTATACAGAGAGAATTTCTAGCCTACCAGATGCATCACCCAAGCCTTAAACCTAGCTCGATCACTTAGGAGAAGGAACCTAGGTGCCCAGGTGGGTCCTCTTGATAACAATGCAGCAAATAACATTACCCAAGTCATATTAGACCCTATCATGTAATCCTAATTTAAATGAATTAAATCTATGTTAAAAGGATTAGGATATGTCAAGGTGCTAAATATGAAAATTTTCAAACATTCAATCAGCTCCATCTCCAGAATCATTATAATGGACAAATTAACCTGTGACGAAGAGAATGGACAAAGCAATACAAAGATATTGGAAACTTGAAGTAAAAAAACATATCAGCAGTACCCGCTACAGCACCAATGGTCTTTTCGACATTAGGCAAACTAAGTTCTGTGCGGACACCTTCACCACCAACAGCAGGACCCCAAGAGAAAGGGCCAGCACTCAAATCAATGAATGCCCATCTGACATAGAAAAAGGCAATAAGTCCCATAAAATCAGAAAGAAACAAATGGATCAAAAGATTTAAATGTCAGAGACTGATAGTAATTAAGCATCATATATAAATGCAAAGAGATGCATGTGTGAGAGAGAGAGAGAGAGAGAGAGAGAGAGAGAGAGAGAGAGAGAGGAGGAGGGAGGGAGGGAGGGAGGGAGGGAGGGAGGGAGAGAGATTGAACCTGTTCCTTCCAATCCATGTGTCTGTAAGACATTCCGTGTGAAGACCAGATAATTCCCCAGATTTCAATTCCTTTTCCAGAAGAAGCTTCAAATCTTCATTCTTCCCATTCAACAACTTGAAAAGAAAATAATCAATTGAACAAGTTTCAATGTTCCATAAGTTCATGTCATAGCAAACAACAACAATGAAAAAAACATTTATGTATCATCATGTGTAAGCAGTTTATTAGGTTTTCAATTTATAACCAAAAACTGTGTAAAATGACCAAATACCTGTACAACTTTGCTATGAATGATATCAGTGGTGTTCTTTAGTTGATAGAACTTTTCAACATTACTAAGTGCATCCAGAGAAATGTTTGACCACTCCACCTGACCAATATAGAAAGAAATAAATGATCCCTTATCACTACTACTCATACTGCAAAACTAAAAATCTGGGATAATTTTCTAGAAGAGAGTTCTAATCTCAAATGAACGTCCAGTACATCAACTATATAAAATGAAAGTAAACCAACAAAATTATATTGCTGTTTCTCACTCTAAATTAAGAAATCCCAATTGTCAGCAAAAGCGCTTCTTGAGAAGACCAATTGCAGTAGTATTAACAATTTTCAAGAAATAAAGAAAAAGAATACTGACTGTATCAGTTTCTTCAGTTGTTGTCCAGGCAAACTTTGTCATTGGATGCTTTTCATACAGAGGTCTCTCATCTTGTCAAGAGCTGGCAAAAAGAAAATAAGGAATTACTGCCCCATACTGACAGCTAATATAGAAGGACCAAAAAATTCACGACAAAGTTTTGCACATACAAAGGATGCTTTCCGGAACACTTCCTGATTCGAGAATTTTTGCTTGCAAGTTCTTGTTCTGTTAGAGAGAATAAAAGGCCCAGAAAAAAATAAGACAAGAACAGATTTCTCCTCAAGCAGATTGATAATTTGCCAAAAATCAGTGCTCTCACCCAAAATTAGATTAATACTACATACTTACTTAGAAATTAATCTTCACACGAATTAAAAAACATTTGAAGAATATGGAATGGCAAAGAAAAGTAGGAGAATCGGGGTGTGGGGGGGGGGGGGGGGGGGGGGGGGGGGGGGGGGGGGGGGGGGGGGGTGGTGGTGTGGGTGGAAGGGAAAAATACCTCCTTCAAATAATTCACTTCTGACTCAGATAAACCTCTCCTGTGTAATAAGGTAAATCAGAAGAAAGGAGAAATACAACTTAAGAAATTGACAAAAAGGAGATTCATTTCCATTTAAAATCACTGAAAGGTTGTTCTAAACTAAAATGCTCATGACAGACCTGAAAACATAACCATGCACATCAACCAGAAGCATGAAATAGATAGGAATATTTTCATTGAAGAACACACGTAAGAGAATGGATCAAATTATCACTAATGCAACATCAATTCTCTGGTTAGATTAGAGGCTAATACTATCCGGAGAAGATATTTAAGGGGTAAATTCTGGGTTTTATATAGAATTGTGTTGATAAACATAGGTGATTCTTCTGGAGAAGCTTCAAGAAGAATATGAAGAATTAGAAGCACTTTCTCAGAGGATGATGTCATAGTCCAAATTGTCAACTGGGAAGGGAGACCAAATTATATTTTACAATGATGATACAGTCTTTGCTGTCCCTATGCTCAGTTGTATCGTCCAGTACTATAATAACACCCTAAGGCCCCAACCCAGGAGATTCAATTTTTTCTTTGCACAAGAAATATCCACTGCAGCACTGCCTTCTCTTTAAAAGAACTTTGTGAGCAGGAGGTAGATAACCTTACTACAAGTATACTAGCTTGTCAGGTAGATAATTTTCAACACTGATGAGAAATCTGCTTGGCTGGCAACAAGATGGCAATAAAATTTGTGATAAATATTTCCTCTCACTGAAAATAAGCCCGAAAAGTAAATCCTTAAGGACAGACGGGGGAGGAATGAGTAGCATCAGGCAATGAGAGGAAGTTTAAAAATTCAAAACAAGTTAAATAGAAGGTTAAAATGCATGTAGGGGAGAACGGCGTCCAGTAGACGGAATGATAATGGAAGTAGAATAAGGGTTCAAATTATACTATTAGCCCATGAAGGCCATTAAATGAGATCAGGTCTCAGTCAGAGGTCCACCATAAGATTCCCATAATCAATTTGGCAACCAGGGAAGTTAGACCTGGATATGATTCTGTTTCAAGAGGCTAATTGCCATGGATGTTGACAAGCGTATCTCTGCATATTCGGGGGCAGAGATTAATCTGACAACATTTGCTAACCATCAGCTGCTCCAACACAGAAGTGATGGTAATATGGGATTGTCGGGTGGTGGAGGCTATTCCATGATATGTCGATATGGACACAAGTGTCACTGTCACATAGCAAACAGTAACAGAACATCAGACATGTCAACTCCCAAAACTATAGACATGAGGACTCAACTCAAGTCATAGACACATAAAAATACATTTAAACAGGCCTTAGTGTATCTTTTTTATTTTTGGTAAAACACATTAATATATGGACAAGCGTATCTCTGATGATGATGATGACGATGCCAAGACCCTGGACATCATAAATTGTCAGAGAATCTTGAAAGCAATAATTTGCTAGTGATCACACACATGTATTTCTGCACATTTCAGAAGCACATAAAGGCATGTTCCTTCTATAACAAACTGGTTTGAGATGAGTATCAAGTCAACAATTTTTAAGCATGCAGACTATATATGATTTCTTGTTGATGGTTTCAGAAGTATATGATCCTAACAACTTCAGTCGCAAAGAATTATAACTGAAGAGGGTTGGACTGTAATAGAATTATTGGAGCTCATCATTGGTGTTGGGGTTGACCTTCACATAAGCAATTTTCCAAGGAAAGGAAAAATACTGGTATGGTAGATTGAGATTCCCTAAATATATGCATCATAATGAACTCACTGGTAGGTTTTCATCTTACTTGGTCAAAATGGTAAGAACCTACTTTATACAAATTGAACCATTTCCTCGTCTTTGTGGAGTGGAAACTCATTGTCCTGGTGTTTTCCAAGAGGCTTAGTCTAATCCACTATTGGACCATAAAGCAGTTTGCCATGCTCTTTCCATGACACTGAAAGCACATTATTCCCCCCACCAAAACCTCCAACACACCCCAAATCCAAAAAAGGCCCGGGAAAAGAAAAAAGAAAAGGTGAAAAAAATTTAAAATTTGAAAATGTGACTGTTAACCTGTCTTGAAAGCTGTTGCAAATGACAGAAAACTCTTCTAATTCAGGATTGGATGGATTTCTTTAGACAAGGCTGAAGGTACTTAAAGGGAATAATTTCAAATGCAACATTTAATTTTTTTTTTGGCAGATAGAAGTGCAAAGGAACATTTACCTAGATAAAATTAGGTTACTCAAACTTGGTGAAAACAATGATAGTTTGTTTAAAAGGTAGGCAAGTCTTCGTTATCCCTGGGTCTAGTATTTTGGAGTTCTGGCGGATGCAATAAATTTAGAATCCGGTGTCTGTAAGGTTAGAAATTTTCCTTGCTTGCAGGAAGAAATTCTAGTTCTATTACCCATGTCAAAAACTCTTTGGTTGCCATTTCACTTTATTGTATCTGGTTTTCATAGCAAAGCAAATTCAAAGATACAAGGAGTCTTAGTACAGGAGCAGTATGATTTGAAGAAGTTTCAATTGGAAAAAAAAATTAGGATCAGGCTCATTATCCAAATCGAAAATAAGATAATAGGCAAGAATATAATTGCATTGGGAAATTGGTTTTGGACATTAAATAAGGAAGAAGGCACTTTTTAGGGAGTGGCTGCTTCTATGTTTTCAGTGAGTGAGGCTGGAAAGGACTGAAATTCAATTTTTGCCAACACAGACCTCCGGAACAGGGAAATTTCAGCTTTTTGATCAATTTCGATTCTCATGTCCCACCCAGCTGCCAAATTGCAGACAATTTCACTAGTCAACAACCAGGAATAAGCTTTACATGCTCCTCTGTAAATTGCTTGTTGCAATGAAAACCAATAGTAGTCTAGAATAACGTATAAACCACTAGAGTAAGATAATGATCGAAGTTCCTTACTATAACACCCACCGGTAGCCATATTTAGCTCTTTTTATGTCGTGCTTTGGATTTAAGATGAAAATGTTATATGCGTTTTCAAGTTGAAGGTATTCAACAAAATTTGTAAAAATGAGATCCATCATATCTGCATCTACTTGCCAAAGAACATCTTCGTCATCCCTGCAAAATGGCACGAAAAAAAATTACTGAGATGCAGCCCAAAAGTACAAAATTTCACTTGTGCAGACACAATTAGAACATCAATTGTTGATCAGAAAATGCACCTTAATTTTTCTTTCCAATGAATAATTTAATTAATCCAAGAAAAACAGGAAAGGTGAGTGTATATGCTGTTGCTGTAAAAGCTCCATTCAAGGGCAAGTTTTAAGCAAAGATAATTTTTGGGAGATAACAAACAAGAAACATAATAGTGATATGTCATAATAATACTAAGAAAGCCGAAATGTTGATAATTCCCATAACTTGAGTGCTCCATTTATAAGTTCTAATGCCTAAGCATGAAAGAATACCAACGATGAGAGCGAAATATGCATATTTACCTGGTACCAGATACATCATCCCTGCGTGATAGTACATTTATGGCTCGTTCAAAAACAGAAGTAACTTTATCCCCCATTTGAATAGCATGCACAGAGAAACTGCACAAATTTACATCCATAATCAAGAAAAAAGTTCAATCACCTAGGAATCAAAAGCAGAAGCTTCATTTCCATATGCGCTGAACATGGCAATTTAGATTTTGAGCTGAAGCATGAACTCAAAAGCAACAGCTAGAAAAATACTTGTAACTTATGTGACTGATAACAGGAAGATGGTGACGTTGTGCCTTATCAATGCTGATCTTGTAAAATGGTGTAAGAGATTCACCAATATGTGGAATTCTCGTGTGTTCAAAAATATGATCAATTTTCGTGAACCATCGCTCCAGTTCTTCAGCATGTAACTTGAATTCTGAAGGGAAAATGGAAACAAAAAAATAAAAAGAACACATCAATCAGAAGTGTGTGCCAACAAGATTTTGAGCAACATAACATAATTATATACCTTGGTTTCCCGTTCCTTCAAATCCGATGAAAATGAAATTCACTGGGACCGGAAGGTACATAGAATCAACTTCAGAAAGTTTAAGATAACTCGCAATGTTACCTGGGATAAAACCATGAACTGAATAATTCCAAAGCCATGTGAAAACCCAGCTTCAGTTTAATCATTAATAGTACCTCTAATTTTATTTGTCATCAAGAAACTTAGTTTTAAGGTGTAACTTAAGAGAAATAAGAAGCTTTCTCAATTATTCTAGAATGAAAAAGAACTAACAGCTTAAATAATTAAAACTAGGTCATAAAAATGAAAAATGAAGTATAGTAAGAATCTTTTCGAAATGGCTACAAGCATCCTATTCAACTGATTTTTCAGCATGGAAGCAAGGACATCCAAAATATTCCTTAGTACCAATTGCCAAAATGCTGAGATATTAAAGCACAGATATTCCCCATGCTTAATGCACAAGAAAACTTTCCTTGCTGGAGCCTTCGGTGGCATGATAAAAATGAGGAAATATTCATTCCCACTTTTGTTCCTCCATACCACAATATATCATCAGAGCATTGGGCAAATGGTACAGAGAGGAAAATGCCACACGTGTCAGCAACATGTGCAGCATACCAACAATGTATCAGAACCATGCCAATAACATATTATCAAGCACATGGGAGGCTTGCCCCTTGACAACAATAATGCAAACATTGCATCTAAATCCTTTAATGTATTCCAAAAATCTAGGACTATCATCCACAGATTATTTTGCAAATTTATGCATCACTTGCAGTCTTGCACCATAATTTTTTATGCTATAAATCAAACAACCCAAAATTTCCAAATAGACGAGGAGGTGCCACTTAAGATAGTTGTAGAATCCTAGGGAGTCTACACACCAGTTTCCTACCTTAGAAATGCTCACCTATGTTGCCATGCCCTACATCACATGTCTACTTGAAACTGAGCTTCTTGAAGCAAGTAGGTAAGTGAGGGGGTGGTGTGTGTGCGCACGTGTGAGTACATTGGAGTGGATGTGTCATCCAAGGATATCCATGTTTCTCAAGGCAAAAAGATAAGTAGGTGCATGTTTGTGTGTGTCCGTGTGAGGATGCGGGCTTCAATGTGGTATCGAAGTAAGGGTGGCCAAACAATCAAGTACCAAGAATATATATATAAGAAATAAGAAAATATGGAAAAAAAAATGAGAGAGAGAGAAAGTTTAGCCATCACACAGAATAAATTTCGCCCAAATTCAGTTAAACTAATATTTTGTTTCTAAACTGCTGAATTATGATGCAATAACCAAACTTTTTGAAAGGTCTAGGGATACTATTTCTGTCCAGAAATCCATAAAAACTTTCAATATCATGCACTTTCCTTCTCTTTACTGAAGTCATTTTCTGAATAGACCCCACAAGTAAACTAGACTACCACACTATGTGTCTTAGTACGACTACTACACTTGTATATGTTGACCCATCCTTTTCAATTAAAAGTAAACTGATTCATCATATAGGTATGACCAAGGTTTTCAATGTCATGTTGGCGAAATGTCGCTGAATTACAGGAAAAGTCGCCAGAACATAATTTTTTAGGAGAAAAAAATAAGAAAAAAGCATAAAAATAGAAAATATTCTAATATTATGCCATTCCTAGGTTTGAATTAAAACATATGGCAATTGAACAATCATGCATTATGATTATCTCACCACTCATCATCCAAGAGGTCGACTTATCTCCATAATTTCCATGGCCACAAACTGAAATGACTGGAATCATTCATACACAAGCCAATTCTTAAATATATTCTCAAAAGGGAATCCTCTAAAGTCTCTAGACCAGACACATATTACTGGTTAAGGAAACAAAAAAGAAAAAGAGAAGACTATAACCGAGAGTAGCTTCTCCCAATCAACGTCCTAGCCTCCTAGGAAGGATGGACTCACAGTAAGCCCAACCTTCAGTATTTTTGCTCCAAGCACTAGCAAACTAGCCTTCTTGAAGGGCATTGGAAAATTTTAAAATTTTAAATCCAAGACTTCCATCCAACCCCCAGCCCAAAGGCCCCAATCACTCCATTCCATCCCACACACATAGAGGAAAAAAAGGCATGAAAAGAAAAAAGAGAAAAAAAAGTCCTGTAGAACTGTAATGAAGAAAAGAAACCACAACAATTTTGATAAATAAAAAACTGTTTCACCAATATATACGCATAACTGTAGCACCTCATGTGCATTGATAGCATTTGATGGGTAAATTTTATCAAAGCATCAAATGAGAATAAATAAGGGCTCATAAGGCTCATACCTGCGCTGGTGTAATTAAGGACCCCAGTTTTACCGATACTGGAAGATTCCAAATCATCAAAATCTGAAAATTATCATATTTTCATGAGATGAAGGAAGTGTACAAAGCCCAATATATGTTCATGAAAGAAAATTTTATCTCTGTAAATTAACAAGAAAAGGAGAGAAAAGATCATTCCCAACAACTAAAATAAGCAAAATAAATGCCCAAGGGAAGAAAAGTTCATGCAAGCATCAAGGGGACATTATAAGACATCAGTCAATATTTGAAACCATAAAATAATATAGGGTGATAAAAAATGGAAGCTTATTAGGAAAATCAGACCAATTTAAAGGTCATACCACCACGCATGACAGCCTCACTCCAGAATCTGCTTTTCTCTTTTAGGTTAAACAAGGAAAACACTGATGACTTCCCACTTTTGCGTGTTCCAAGAGAGGATCCATGCAAACTGGCCATTAGAAGCTGAAAAACATCAATCCAGAATCAGTATAACATGCAACCTTACAGAAGTGTTTGCCAAAATTTTCAAATTGCTATCAAAAAATCAGGTGTACTAAAGCATCAGCTATAAAGAAAATGACCTTGTACACTGCCAAGCAGCATGTAACCACAATAGGAGTCCATATATAACCATGGATGTGTGAAAAAGGACTGCTCACCCACAAAGAACATCAAAAGTGTAACCAACAAGATAAAAGTTTTGAACCTCCTTTGAGGCCTAACAACAGCCAACACAATTTGGGCACATAAACCCTCGTTGAAAAATGCAAATCCAGTGATGTAGCTGGACTGTCTTCCGGTATAATAATTAGCCATAGAAGCCATAACAACTAATAACACATGGCTATAAAAGAAACAATGATACCCAAAATTCCTTCCTGCATATAGAGGCGAAAGGCGAACGGTGAGACTTAGGCAAATGGCGCTCAGCGACTCTCGATTGAGGCGAAGAGTCGAACGGCGACTCTCGACTGAGACTTTCAGGTGAAGGGCGATTGCGACCATGACTTTTTGGCGAACGGCGTTTGAGTTCTTGTGAAGGGTGACTAAGAGTGGCGAACGGTGATTGAGCTTCTGACTGTCACCCTGGCGACACTCTCGACTCATTTGGTGGCAGCGATTGAGACTCGGGGGGGGGGGGTTCTCGACTGAGTTCCTGGAGTCTGGGACTTAGGCGAACGTAATGGTCGCCGACCAAGAGAGTGGTCGGCCCAGCAATAGAAGAGAAGAGGTCGTCAGGGATACTGGTTTTCGGAGGCTTTCTTCCCAGGTGATTGCAAAGGCAAACTATAGAAGGGCTTCGAGGGGTGTGAAGATTTCAAACAAGCTCTTTGTCTTCTCCCATGCGAACATGTCCAACCGACTGGCACTAAGAATAACGGAACTCAATAGATGGTTCTCTAAGTCTATTGTTCTTAGTGCATATGTTGTGGCATGGATGGTCGCTAAGTTTCAGGGATTAAGGGTTGCAGAGAAGTTAGGGCCTATGGGTTCGTTTCATGATGGTGCAATCTCTTTTGTCATGGAGCTTCGTCGTAATTCCAGGGGGGGTGTTTGTGCAGCTTTCATCCTTTTCTCGCTCTAGCAGGAATGCGTTAGTTGTCTTTCCCAAAGAAGATGACTCAGCAGGATGGGATTTTGTACTGTGGGGATGCGATCTATTGCGCTCTCAGTGAGGTGGGAGTTTATCAACGGAATGCATTCAGAAGGCATGGTTCAATGGTAACAAGACAAGCTGCATCTCTAGCAACTTCGGTAGTGTGTCAGAAATTCAAATGAAGCAAGTTGATTTTAAAGCAGCTCCCCAGTGGCGTTTCCCTATTCTTTGTGAATCGTCGGAGGAGGTCCTAAATTGGGAAAAGACGCTAGTGGAAGTTGGGAAGATTGTGGGCTTAGCGCTTCGATTCATACCTCTATCTTCTTCGTCAACTATTATTTGCTCGAGTTATGAAGCTTAAGCAAATGAGTTGTTGAGTTTGAAGACAAGGCAAATTGGAAGAATTAAGCTACTATTTTCTGAGTGGGAGATGGCTAATTCTTTTAGTGTGGAAATCAGCTGTAGGGGAAGGACATGGGTGATGCTAATGGGGATTTCGATTCATTTGTGGCCTCTTTCAACCTTGGAAGCGATAGGTAATGTTTGCGGTGGAATATGCCACGTGGGGAATTTCTACTCCTTTAGGAAGTTAGCTGGGGGTTTTTCGGTAAAGTTGAAAGAGGAAGTCCACAAGAATATTCCAAGAGCAGTATCTATTGGGGATGGAGACCTTAAATTTGATGTTTCAGTGCATATTCGAGGTGAGGGGAGACCTGTTTCTAGGGAGGAGGTGTTTTCGAGGGGCACCTCTACGTTCGGAACAGCCGGTAGAAATCAGAGCTTTAGAGACATTGTTTTAAGAGGTGAGGCTGGGTTATCAAATTGCATGGCTGAGGGAAGGAGAAGTTCAGAGGAATATTCAAATTATGGAGTACGCAATCACCTTCCTTGTTGTGATGGGCCTATTCACAGAAGTGGGCTTAGAGAAGGGTCGGTTGGGCATGGGGATAAATCAAATGGGTTGCAACCAGCAACCGAGCGGAACAGGGGGTTGGGAGTGGGGAATTTCTTGAGGCGAAATAAGAGTCTTGCAGGACTTCATGGCGATGGTATTTGTTTGTCGGGGTCTGAGCATGAAGCTGGTGGTGGTGGCAGCAGTAGTAGTAGGCCTTCACAAGCCTTTTGCAGGGAAGATGGGGTACAGGAGGACGTACCTACAGAAAGGCTTCCACGTGGGATGGTAGGGGACGTCCTAAGGGCATCTCAAAACAAGGAGACGGTGGTGGCATTGCCTAGTGAGGAGATAGGAGGTGTAGATGCATCTGTTAGCGAGGTGGTCAAGGCTGCGGAAGTGGTTTGGAAGAAGAAAATTGAAGGTTGGGTAGAGGTTACTCTTGATCGGTTTTTTCAGAAGATTTCTGGAAAGCAGCATTCTTCTTCTTCTTTCGCCAATTATTGTAGCAAGAATGGGAATGGGTTGGTGGTGACAGATGCAGGTATGCAGGGACCAATTGCTACAGGTGTTAGCGAACCGGAGCCAACTAATCTATTGAAAGGAAAAAGACTTGGTTCCTATTGTGAGGACAGGGTGACTTCTGCTCAGAAGGTGTACACAAGGAGACCAAAAGGGAAAGGGACTGAGTTGAGTCCATCGTCTTTAGGGAAAATCAACTGGCGGATGGCAGATTCTTGCGGTAAGGCTGAGATTTTAGGAGGTATTCCAGAGGTCAACATAGTATGCTCATCGCCTCATTCTTGGTCTCAAATTTCTTCCCCTTCTCTGCATCATTCTTCTAAGGGGTCCTTGGTGGCTTATGGTGGTGATCCTTTAGGTATGTCTTTGGAGGGCGTGCCTTTATTGAATGATTATTCATTATCTTCTATCCAAGATGCAGGTATCACGAGATGCCATGAATCAAGAATTGAAAATGCTAACACACTACAGCAGGGTGGCGGGGGGAAAGAAAGTGAGGAGAGTTGTGAAGTCCTAGGTAGTGGAGAGGTGCAGGGCATGAAAGGAAGTTTAGGGGGAGAGGGAGGATTAGCTAGGGAGTTATGGAATAAGGTTCTTTCTTTCTCTGATATGGCTATTGATGAGGTGGAAAATTCTAAAGGGGTTAGGATTCCGTCTTCAGTGGTAGTGGAGGAATTCAGGCATAGGGTGGAAGAGGGCTGTTCAGGTTTCCAATGAAGGTTTTATCTTGGAATATTAGAGGTTGGGGGAAATTGAAAAAAGAAGAGGTGTTAAGGCAGTGTGTCATCAGTGGAAACCGGAAGTAGTGGTTCTTGTTGAATCCAAGTTGGGTGTGGTGGACGCTAGGATGGTTAGAGATCTTTGGGGGGTTGGTGACATCGATTGGGTATATCTACCTTCTATAGGGAGTTCAGGTGGGATTGTGGTCATGTGGGACTCTCTGTGTCTTCGCAAAGTGGAGAGTCAGGTGGGCCTGTTCTCCGTTTCTGTTTGTTTTGATCCGGTGGTTGATGACTTTAGGTGGGTTTTGTCTGCTGTTTATGGCCCATGTAGGGCTAGGGGTAGGGAGAATTTTTGGGTTGAGTTTCAAGAGTTGTATGTGAGATTTAATATGCCTTGGGTGGTAGTCGGTGATTTCAATGTCTATAGGTATTCCCATGAGTCCAACAAATCTAGATCCAGAGTTACGAGAAGTATGAGGGACTTTTCAAATTGGATCCAGCATTGCGAGTTGATTGACTATCCTTTGCAGGGCGGGCAATTTACATGGTCTAATCTCCAATTCCCTCCTATATGCTCTAGACTTGACAGGTGCCTGCGTCGGTTTCTTAGGATAGTCATTTTAGATCTATTTCTCAGAAGTTACTCCCTAGACCCGTCTCTGATCATGCTCCTTTGTTTTTGTCGAATGAATCAACTTTTAACGGTCCTATTCCTTTTAGGTTTGAAAACATGTGGCTTGGTCACCCATCCTTCTCTATTCTTCTTAAAGAGTGGTGGGATGAAGGTAGGAGAGTAGCATCGGGATGGGCAGATTTTTCCTTTATGAAGTATCTAAAAGAGGTTAAAAACAAAATCAAACCGTGGAATAAGGAATGTTTTGGAAGATTGGAGATCATGAAAAAGAAGGCATTAGAGGAGTTGTCTATGTTGGATATTAAGGAAGGAAGTGGGGATTGGGATCTTCATGATAGGGCCAGACGGTTACAAATCAAGGAGTCTTTGGAGAGAACTTTAAAGGATGAGGAGATTCATTGGAGGCAAAAGTCTAAGGTCAAATGGTTGAAGGAAGGAGATGGGACTACGGCATATTTCCATAAGATAGCCAATGGGAGAAGATTGAAAAATATGATCACGCGTTTGGAAGTTGAAGGAAGGATGGTTGAGGACATTGAGGAGATTGGTTTGTGTTTGTGTCAGTTTTATTCAAATTTGTACAAATCAGACCAAACACACAAGTTTAAATTGAAGGAGTGTGGCCAATCAAAAGTATCCCTTGACATGAGTGAGTGGATGGAAAGAAATTTTGACTTGGAGGAAATTAGAATGGCAATTTGGGAGATGGAAGGGGATAAAGCACCGGGGCCCGATGGTTTCACAATTGAATTTTTTAAGCGCAATTGGGAGATTATTAAGGAGGATTTGATTAAAGTGTTTAAGGAATTCCACTCGAACGGGGTCGTTCATAAGTCTACAAATGCGACTTTCTTGGTTCTCATTCCTAAGAAAGCTGGGGTGATTCGTATTAAAGACTTTAGGCCTATTAGTCTTACGACTAGTGTGTATAAGATCATAGCAAAGGTTTTGTCCCTCAGGTTGAAAACGGTTCTTCCCAATGTCATATCGGCAAATCAGAGTGCCTTTGTGGAGGGTCGCCAGATTTTGGATTGTTCTTTAATTGCTAATGAGTGCGTTAAAAGTAGGAGGAGGTTCGGGATTCCAGGAATAGTGTGTAAATTGGAAATTGAAAAAGCATATGATCGGGTGGAATGGGGATTTGTGGACGCGGTTCTTGACTGGAAAGGTTTTGGGGATTGGTGGAGACGTTGGATGGGGGGTTGTTTGGATAAGGTTTTCTTTTCTATTTTGGTAAATGGGGTGGGGTGGCTAAGGTTTTTTCCTTTCATCTAGGGGCCTTTGCCAAGGGGATCCTCTCTCTCCTTTCTTATTCACCTTAATAGCAGAGGTCCTTCATAGCTTTTTATCCATTGGGAGGGACAAGGGTATGATTGAAGGATTTAAGATTGGGAGGAATCAGATAAGTGTGTCCCATTTGCAATTTGCAGATGACACAATGATTTTTCTGGAGGCATCTAGAGATCAAGTGGTGGGATTGAAAAGTATATTGCATACATTCCACATGGTGTCTGGTTTGAAGGTCAATTAGGGTAAGAATTCCTTGGTGGGGTTGAATCTAAGTGAGGAGGAAGTTAGGTCTTTCGGTAGCATCTTAGGTTGCCAAGTGTCTTTGTGGCCCATGTCTTATCTTGGCCTACCCTTAGGGGATTCCCCTCGTAATTTGTCATTTTGGGAACCAGTCATAGAAAGGGTTGAGAAAAGGCTTGTGATCTGAAAGAAAAATTATCTTTCTTTAGGGGGTCGTATCACTTTGATCAAGCAGGTGCTTGCCAATCTTCCGGTCTATTATATGTCTTTGTTTAGGATGCCTAGGAGGGTCGTGGCTATTGTTGAAAAGGTTCAAAGAGATTTTTTGTGGGAAGGAGGGGGTGAGAGGAAGGTGCATCTAGTCAGGTGGGATAAGGTGAGTTTGGGAAAGGAAAAAGGAAGGTTAGGTTTGGGCAACATTGCTCTTCGCAATTCCTCTCTCCTAGCCAAATGGTTGTGGCGCTTTAGCATCGAAAAGGAAAGTTTATGGCATCAAGTAATCACAAGCAAATATGGTAGAAATGATAACGGATGGTCGATTAATTTGAGGGCCCAACCTCCAGGAAATTGCCCCTGGAAAGCCATTATGAATCAGGCCTATACTTTCTATCCCCATATAAAGTTATGCATTGGTTCTGGGTCTTCTATTCGGTTTTGGCATGACTTGTGGTGGGGTGGGTTGATATTGTCTACTCAGTTTCCTTGTTTGTATTCTTTGGTTCTCCATCCTAACGCCCTTGTAGCTGACATTCTTTCTCCATCGGAATCTGGGTTGTCATGGAACCTAATTTTCAGGAGAGATCCTCGTCTAGCTGAAAGGAAGGAGTTAGCCTCACTTTTTCAAACCATTAAAGATGTGTATCTTGATCCACTAGTTTCGGACAAGGTTCTTTGGGCTTTATTTGCTTCTGGCTCTTTTACTTGCAAATCCTTCTTTAGCAAGATTTCTTATAACTCCTCCATTCCTAATCCATCCTTCTCTGTCTCTAGGCTATGGAAGCCAAAGGTTCCTCCAAAAGTTAAGGCATTTCTATGGACTGCGCTCTTGTACAGGATAAATACGGCCGATTGCCTCCAAAGAAGATGGAAGACAATGTCCTTATGCCCTCAGGTATGCTTTATGTGTATGAGAGCTGGAGAAAGTATTGATCACCTGTTTGTGCAATGCCATTTCGCATATGAGATTTGGATGCGCATGCTGCACTTGGTTGGAGTGTCTAGGGTGTTGCCGGATTCATTTAAAGCATGGTTTGCTCAATGGCGAGTTAGCGGATTAGGGAAGAAAGGTCACATCATTTATAGGTTTCTTTTCCACGCAGTGGTGTGGCACGTTTGGTTAGAAAGGAATGCCAGAATATTTCAGGACGTTAGGAGACCGATGGATCATGTGATTAAGACTATCCTAGTATCTACAGCATTTTGGGTCTTTGTACTCCCAGATTTTCAAGGGGTAAGAACATTAGAGATCTTGAATGGTTGGCAATCATGGTGTCTTTCGAATCCTTTTTAGGATTTTGGGTGTTGGGTGATGGTTGGAACTTCAGCTAGTCACGGGTGATGGCTATTTTGTCTAGTGGCGGCCATCAATTGTAGTGGAACATCTTGTTCTGCTACAATAGCTGGTCTTTTTGAATCTATACTTTTGAGTCTTTTTTTGGGGGGTGGGGTATGAGGTGGTCACTGTAGTGTTTGTACATCGGTGTATTTTTGTGATTTTCCCGGGGTCAAATCAGAGCCTCTATTGTACATTTTTTTACCATATATATATATATATATATATATATATATATACTCATTATTCAGCAAAAAAAAAATTAATTCAGCCTACAAAAACACCTTGATCCCTCCGATTCTAGTGGGATGGGGATCGGGATATTATATTTATGTCATGATGCCAAGCTTATATAATTTATGTGCAAGGGGCTATTCCATTTTATCTACTATTGCACCATCTCTCCCCTTCTCAACTAAGCTCAACTGTTTCTGAAAAAAAACAAACAAATCAGAGAATTTTGTGTATTCAGGATACATTTTTTTTTTCTTTTCTTTTCCTGACAAGTAAAAAAGAGAGGGGGGGGGGGGGGGGGGGGGGGGGGGGGGGATCACAATTTAATCTATAGCTATAGAGTGTGCCTTCATCACGTTATATTCTATTCCTGTTATATTTTGTTTTGAACCAACCCCCATGGCTTTAAATTTCAAATGAATTTAAATCAATTACACCAAATTAGTTCCACTATGACAGAAACCAAAATCCCAATGAATAGGGCAGGACTTTAATTAAATTGGGTGGCACTTCCATAACTTTGGAATTAATTCAATCAAATCGTAATGTGATACTATATAAAATAAAAAACTTCATTTGGAAGCTATCATAATTTAGGCAAATTTTGGAAATCAATTTTAGATCTTCTGAACTTAATCTTTCTTGGTTTAGTAACACTTTTTCTACTCCTAAGCCACTTTTATTGTTTAAAGAATAACTCCCTTTGAATATCTTGACAAACTGCAACTTATTTTTTGATTGAAAAATTTTCTATGGACTTCAAAAAACTGCTCAACTCTCTTTTCGAGTAGCTCACACACACACATGCTTCCAGGCACACACATACATAATTACAACCATATAAGTATGTTGACACGTTTACAGAAATGTTTCAACACAAATAATACAATGCAAATATCCAAAAGATTACAAGAGTATAGAATCAATTATACCAAAAATGGAAGAAACCGACTTGAACAAGAAGAACGATTAAAGAAATAGTATCAAAAGGAAAAGATTGAGAGAGGAGAGAAAACTTATGAAAAATAGGAAGGTTACGATCTTTAAATAAATGACAAAATTTTTAAAATTCCTTTTGTAGAAACTGTAGGAATATTCCAATCTTCAATATTTTTCTAAATTATCACAAATAATTTCAAAAGAATTATTTGTTTAAGTGACATGAGCTAACTCATTAGTAGAAGCTAAAACTCTAATGGATGATGAGTACTTCCAATGCTGTTATTTTCTATGGTACTTTCTAAGTTAATATCGTGATAGCTTGTCAATAGATTTTCTTTGCAAAAGTTCTAGATGCATTCTCAGCAGGAACAAACACTCGTTCCAATCCCGTGGATAGGTCTTGGCCTAATCTTCAAGAATCAGCTTAGAAATTGATTTAGGGGCGTTTGGTGGCATTGTGGATTTTGAATTCTGATAGAATCCGATTTTACAATCTCAACAAGGTGTTTGGATCATATTTTTTAGTTGGATTTTACAATCCGATTCTAAAATCTAACCCAAAATCAAAATCCATCTCCAAGTGGATTCTACGGGTTCTAGGAGTTTGCCTTTATAATCTCGAAAATCCAGATTATGGTATTTCTCTAAGATATATAAAAAGACTTCATGAAGAAAAATTTTATTTCCATTTCTCCATCACTATATTCGATAATCTGAGACATCTCAGGTTTATCAAGAGGTTAAAGTTCATTAACCTCATTCAAAGGTCAGATTTCTAGTAGTTTGATTTAAGAATTATTGAATTATTTCTTAAACTAGTACAAAGAGATCTTTTTTTTTTTTTTTTGATAAGTGATGAAATTTTATAAAAAGAAAATGAGGAATACAAATCTAAAAGCAATACAAGAGTGCCAAAAGAAAGGGCACCCCTCAAAGTAAAGTCTACTAACTATGCATACAAACACCAATATCCCCAAATGCTAAAGGCTGGGCCTAGATTGACTTCTAGGCCCAGCCTTTGCTAGACTGTCAGCTATATCATTAGCATCCCTCAATACATGTTTGAATGAGACATTCAAACCTCGCACTAAGGATCTAGCAACTCTAATCAGCTCCAAATATCTCCACGGTCCTACGTCATCGCTATTCATCCATCGTATAATGTTAGCCGCATCCCCTTCAATGCCAAACTTATTTAACCCCAAAATATATGCATAGCGTAAGCCTGTGATAAGTGCCATAAGCTCGGCTCTAGTGGAGTCCGTCACTCCAATAGGCCCACGAAAAGCCATAACAATCTCACCCATATGATTCCTGAAAACCCCTCCAACACCCGCCTAGCCTGGATTCCCCAAAGAGCATCCATCAAAATTTAGCTTTATGCTTCCAACGAGGGTGGTTTCCATAAAGGTGGAGATGCTACCCGAACCGAAGATGAGAAGCATACAGTATTCCAACTCCTCACAACTTCCACCACAGAAATGCTCCTGAATTCAGCATATCTCATAGCCCATGATGCTACCGATAACCTGATAGATTCTATCACTTCAATAACAGGGGAGTGTTTATCATCAAAAATCCTGCGGTTTCTTTCCTTCCATATGAACCATAAAATCGCATGAAACACCAACCTATGCAAAATCTTACCTCTCTTCCTCAACCCAGGAAATCTCCACTGATGTAGCAAGTCTATCACCTTATTAGGCAACACCCAAGATAAACTAATGTCAGAAAAAAAGCAATTCCATATCTTTCTAGCTAACACACAGTGACTCAAAAGATGATCTACAGACTCCCCCTACCTCATACATAAGATACATACATTCAGAGATAGAGATAGCCACTTTCTTCTCTTTTGGAGATGATCTGCAATATTGATTTTGTAAAGAAGACTAGTCCATACAAAAGCCTTGATCTTGAGTGGAATAAAAGGTTTCCAAAGAAAGGAACTGGGGAAATGAGAGGGAATGGAACCAGTAGAGGGCCTACAAATGTTAAAAAAAGAGCGACAAGAAAAAGTACCAGATGCTTCTGGGCACCAAACCCGAATATCAAGGCGCTGGGGGTCAATGAACACATCCTTAAGGAGATCTAGCAAGGATGACAAATGGAGGAGCTCATGGTCACGAAGCTCTCTTCTAAATGGAAGATGCCAATCAAAGCCAACAGTGGAAGTGCTAATGACATCACACACAAGAGCCTCTGGATATGACACTACCCGAAACAAACCAGGATACAAAGAGGATAGAGGGACAGAGCCCCACCAAAGATCATGCCAAAAAAATATAGATGTGCCAGAGCCAACAATAAAACAAACATTGGAAAGGAAAAGAGGAGTGAGAGGGGCCACATTCTTCCATAGGCTCTAGTTAATTATGTGTGACTAGTAACTTGAAACTCATAGAGTTAATTATTTTGTTGTATATCCTATAACTCAATGCCATAAACCAAGTGCTTTAAGATTAAAAGTTCGTGCTTGAAGCTGTACACCTGGATATACTGAAGAACCAGAAAATCAGCAAAACAATTGATCTATGCTGCTCCATCATGCAGGCTAGAATCCATAAACCCTGTAGAACTGTTAAACTTCTTATGTGTTGAATTCTTCACACATAAAAGAACTGAAACATTTATCTTCTATTTGAATAAGAACTATATGTACATCACTATCCTTAAGTATTCCCTACATTTGTCTATATTTAAGAGTTGAAATGTTTCATCTGATCCCAAAAGAGAAATAACTTGTTCTGCTGTTTTGATTGAATAATTAGACAGTGAATTAACTGAACCTTTCTTACAAAGTTACATAATATTAAAAACAGGAATATTCAAAATTTGATTAGTTTTTCCACATTGTCAAAATTTATTTCAATAGAGTTTTTACAGACATAATATGAGTAAGATCATTAATAGAAACATAAGCCTGAGGGCCCCAAACCTGTAATATATCTAGACATCCTTTCCACACTAAAAATTTTTGAAGAAATTTATAAACTATATTTTGATGGCCTGCTAGCAGATTATATCTGCAGAAGTTCTAAATTCTCTATCAGCAGAAGCAGACGATCATTAAATACCATAAATAAGTCCCAGCCTAATCCTCAAGAATCAGTTTAGATATTAACTTAGATTTTAAGCCTAGGTTTGACGATGACAATAACATAATCACAACAATCCCACACACACATAACATAATCCAGACAAACTTACACATATTTCAAAATATTTTTACAGATATATTGCAGCTTCAATTATATGATACAAATATGTATATTTACAAATTTAAAAGAGGAGAAAAAAAACATTTGAAGTAAATAGGAAAGCTGCTGACTTGAAGAAGAAGCAGAAGACGAATGTGAGCACTGAAAAAATTATTCTCACGGGGAAAAGATTGCAGAAGGCTAAAAACACTTACAGAAAATAGGAAAGCTGCAGAGTTTAAAAGTAAATGATATTTTCTTATAAATTTCTTTGGAACAATATTTAGGAATTTTTTCTAAATTTTATAAAAAAATTATTTCAGGATATTTTTTACAAAGTAAGAGCAAGCTCATCAGCCATGGTGCTGCAGCAATTGTTCATTCATTCAAAGAGTACATCTAGGACCTCGGCAGATAATCCATTGTCAGGCAATCAAGATACTAATTTACAATTTACTTTGGAAATCAATAGCATGGAAAGGACAATGATATCTATTAGAGATTCAAGTCAGCTTTTATTAATCGTTTCATAATCATATACACATGCACAAATGTGTGTTTATGCAAATGCATATATGTGTTTCTCTATGCAAATAGAAAGGATTCTATGTTGCAGTTTCCAACAAAGCAGATTTAAGTAAGAAATACGAGTTTGTTTTTCTCTACAAACTATCCAAAGGCTTCCCAGTTCAACATAGCGTGATAATTAAGAAAAAAAAAACAAAGTAACAAACTACAGACCTCTAAACCATTTTCAGAAGATCCTCGGATCAAAATACTTCACCATTCTAAACGTATTTATCAAGTAGAAAAGTTCGAGCTTATACAGAAATGCAAAGAAAATAGGGTATGATCAATTCACTTGCAAAGGGTTTATTTTTGAGACGGCATATAAAATAAATGAGACAAAGAGCAAGCAAATTCAGGTACACGCTGAATTTCAGGTCATTTACAGATGCACCAAAAAAAAGCGAACCTCGTAAACAGTAGACCCGTCGTAAATTGAACCTTTAGGTTTGATTGCATCTAGAAATTTCATAAGCCCAAATTTCAATTCATGAAATGCAGGAAATAAGCAATAGAAGATGAATTTCATCTCCCAGCTGTTAATGAAGTTATTAACGCACAATTTTGTGACCTTCGAGCAAATTTACTGTACTGGGCCGGAAAAACTACCCAAACAATCAATTAAATTAAGAAGGAAATCGATAAAAGAGAAAATATACTATCAACTGCAAATGGATTTAGCGCATGCTTACCAATATAAATACAGTAGTCATTTGCAAAGAGAAGATATTTCGACAGTATAGCCTCACAGAAGGAGACTTCGATCTGCAATCCATCGCTGGGGAAATTAAAAGAACAAAATAAGGGCACCCGCAGATCGAAGGTCTTTAATGGCAAGAAGCCAGAGTTTTAGAATTTAGAACGAGAAGTGGCGAACGCGCTCGAAATGAAAGCCGAACGAACCTATTGTTGCTTGAGTGATCCGTGAGGACTTGAACGGGGAGCTAAGAAGCAAGACTCGCCCATTGTCCAATTCACCGTATAAAGTAGAGCCGGCCATTTTTTAAGGAATGAGATCCTCTACGGTTGAGCCCGTAAATGGCTCAACCGTACCCAATTGCTGCTTGCCAAGTTAGGCTCAACCGTACCCAATTGCTGCTTGCCAACTTGGCAAGCAGCACTCCCTCAAAAAGTGAAAATCATTTTTTCATTTCCTATGTGGGAGAGAAAAAGGAAAGGGAGTGCTGCTTGCCAAATTGGCAAGCAGCAATTGGATACGGTTGAGCCCATTTATGGGCTCACCATAGAGGATCTCGTTCCATTTTTTTGCGGAATGAGATCCTCAACCGTATCCAATGGTTGCTTGCCAAGTAGGCAAGCAACCATTCTCTCTCCTGCATGAACGATGGTTGCTTGCCTACTTGGCAAGAGGCAGGCAACCATTGGATATGGTTGAACCCATTTACGGGCTCAACCGTAGAGGATCTCATTCCTTTTTTAACCAATTCGTTAATCCGCCCGAACCCAATTTGAATAAATGGGTTTGGGTTGACCTGTTTATTACTTGGGGTGTTTGGGTTGATGCTTTTCCCCAACCCGAGACTGCTATCTAACAATATACCAAATTTTTTCCCTTTGTATAAACATTATAGACCATTAATCAAACTAACATGTAAATAAAAACCTGAAAAAACAATATTTAGTAAATTGGTTCAGTGAAATCAAAGAAAGGATAATTCTATCTTCAATCCTTGTTCAACATAGATTTGCATATTCTTCAACTACCATTTTGAACGCGTCTGATAATGTTGCTAGAAAATCTATGTATGTAATTAGACTATAAGTAGGGATAGCAACAATTCGATTAAAACCGAACCGAAGCAAAGCAAACCTATTAGGGTCGGTTTTGGGTTTCTAATAATCGATATCAGTTCCGTTTTGTTTTTAACTAAAAACCTGATGCAGTTTCGGCTTGATTACGGTTTTAAGGTCAAACCGAACTGAAACTGAACCAACTACGTAGCATAAGCTTAAAGTCAAACATTGCTACGAGCCTAGGAGATGACACGTCCCTTCCAATGTTGAATGGTCTTAAATAGTTATGGAGACAAAAAAACTTCACTTTATATTTTCCTTTTTTATTGCACTCCTACGGAATGAAATATTTTGGTACAAATTTTCCTTAACATGTCTCTGTATAGAACAGTAAAATAATGTAAAATTTAATCTATCTAAACTGGTTAAACCGATCCAAAAAGGCAAATTGGTTTGGTTTGGTTCAGTTTTGGTTTAAAGAATATGAAAGTTTAAGGGTTTTGATTTTAAAATTACATTATAAGCTTGTTGCTTCAGTTTTGGTTTTCCAAAAAAAAACCCATTGCCATCCCTAACTATAAGGATCTCTTACACTGTGTTTGGAGCCTTGGATTTAGGGAGAAAAGAAAAGAAAGCTAAAAAGGAAAAGAAAAGAAGAGAAATGAAAAGAAAAATACTGATTTTTTTTCCTTTTCTGATGTTTAGATGAGAAGAAAAGAAATATATATTTTAGTCAAATGATAGGTTGGAGTGGTGGGTGGTGGGGGCCGGCAATGGGTGGTAGGGTTGCAACTTGGGTCGGTTAAAACCGAACCGGTCCAACCCGACTTTGGATTAGTTAGGTTTGGGTTATATAGTCTTTGGGTAGGTTTTGGTTTTAAAAATAGAGAACCGAATTTGTTTGGTTCGGTTTTGGGTTGAAGGCTCGGGTTAACCGAAAACCAAACCGAATTTCCTAAATGTAAAACCGAACCGAACCAAACCTAAATATAATAATATATATAAAATATACAATAAATAAAGTTGTAATAATAAAATATAACTTATAAATTATAAGTTATAAAATAATGAATAAGATTATTATTTTATAAATCTTTATAGTTAATTATTAAATTGATTTATGAGCTCAAAAGTGCAATCATTAGCATATGACTTGGGATTCTAAGCTCTTTGCTGCTATCTTATGTATGCATGCGAACTACTTAAAGAATTAGACCGCATGTAAGTGATGATCCTTTAAATTTGTTGTGTGTATTCTTTAAAATTTTTTTTGGATAAAAGTGGGAATTTCTCTTTTGATAACAGGTTTTACGTATAGGAAAATGACCCGAACCGAACCGAACCGAATTTTGCAATTCGGTTCGGTTTAGGTTGGGTTACGGGTTTTCTTTAAATAATTGGCTTGATTTTTGGTTTGAGTATTTTGGTTATAAAGTCGGTTCAGTTCGGTTTTGGGCCGATCATCAATAACCTTGGTTTGGTATTGGGTTGAGGCCAACCCGAACAAATTTGCACCGAGTTGAAGCCCTAGCAAGTGATAGTGGTAGCTGGTGGGTGGTGGTGGTGCAAGGTGGTGCCTAGTAGTGGTGGTGGTGATGGGTGGTGGGTTGTGGTGGATGGAGCCAGTGGTGAGGTGGGTGGGTAGCGTGAATAGTGATAAATGACGGTGAATTTTTCTTTTCTTTCAAAATCCTATATTTTTGGAGAGAAAATCTCTTACATTGGAGAGAAAGATGGAAAGAAAAATTGGAGATTAAATCTCATTTTTCTTCATCTAAACCAAAACAAGAGAAAAAAAAAATGTTAACATTTTTTTTCTCCCTAAATCCGGGTTCCAAACACAACCTTAATCAAGAAGGTTGGCCGGCAGGCCCACAAAGAAAGTCTTTTGTCCTCCTTTCCAACTCGATGCCACCCTCCACCCCAGATAAAGAAAGTGGAGGTCGACCTCCCATGTGCCCTTTACTATATCCGGATATTGGTAGCAAACACACCTGGATCTATCTCTTATTGCCACACTCGATATGTCGAATATTTGAGAAAACTGATAAAAATGCGAAAGTCAGAGATTCTTACGTCCTCTTTAAAGAATGCTACTTGGCTATTTTTAATTGATATTTACCTATCAATATTTGGAAAATTGATTTTTAGTGATATTTTTAAAAATAATTCACATTCAATCACCTAATTCTTGATAACTTAAAACTAATAAAACTTTCTCTTAGTATATATAATAACATTGAAAATGACCGTTGTTACATGTGTCAGATTTTAGGGCTTGAGGACCATATCTTTTCCTCTAAAATGATTTCACTTAAGACTAAATTTCATCTTTCACAGACAGATGCGTTCAATAAGAACATTCTCAAACTAGCTAGGACTACGGCATTGACACATCACTTGTCACATTCCAGGCCATCATTTTCTAAGCCGAAATCTACAAAGAACCATACCTTGAAAGCAATAAAGAACTTTTGAGATGCATCTCAAGAAATTTTTAATTTTTTTTGATTAAGAATATAGAAATAAGAAAAAGCTGTATTAAACAAGATTACCCTTTTTTCGTTCTTTATTTATTCACGGAGTTATCTGTCACACAAAGTCTTGTCTTCTTCTAAAGCTATTACATGCTTCAATTGTTTACCTGTAATTTGTGTGGTTTGCTACTACTTGTTTGTGATTGGTTATTGATTATCTAATATTGCTAGAAGACTTGTGCATGTCTACTAATTAATGGCTTAATTTTAGTCAGTAGAGATTTTTGAATTTTGTATGTTGCAAATGTTCAGCCCCCAGGTGTAATTGGAGCTTAAACTGAGAAAGTTTTTTTTGGTTAAGAATATAAAATAAGAAAAAGTTGTATTAAACAAAATTATCTATTTTCGTTCTTTATTTATTCGCGGAGTCATCTATCACGCAAGGTCTTATCTTCTTCTAAAAGCTATTTATATTCTTCAATTGTTTACCTGTAATTTGTGTGGTTCGCTACTACTTATTTGTGATTGGTTATTAATTATCTGATATTGTTGAAAGACTCGTGCATGTCTATTAATTAAGGGCTTATTTTTAGTTAGTAGAGATTTTAGAATTTTGTGTGCTACACCTGTTCAGCCCCCAAGTGTAATTGGAGCTTAAACCGTATTTTTCAACATTCAATCCTAAAGAGGGTGTTGGATACTTATTGGGTTAATGTTATTGCTATGGTAGCTATAGATACAAACGTCTCTGGCAATTCTTAATAATCGATTTTGTATGGATAAATGTTATAACAATAAACTAGCATTTGTTTTTAAAAGTTTAAAAATATATACCTAATTTTTAATTTTTTTAATAAAAAAAGTAACTAAAACTGTATTTATTCATTAAAGTATTATTGGAATCTACTTTTCAAAAAAGGTCACTTCTAAAAAATAATTAAATTGCAACTTCACTTTTCAAAAAAAAAAAATTCAATGTCACTTTACCATAGCTAAGGATCCCTTGTATCCACATACAATGCACTCGTGTGCCACATATGTTACGCTTGTATCCCATATACAATATGTTCATGTGTCGCATAAGTGACCCTGTTGTTCAATTTTTTCTTTATTATGGTGTTTTTCTGAAAAAAAGTTTTATGATGGACTGTTTTCATAAATACCAGTAAAATGTGACATTTTTTTCATAATTTACCCATCTAAGTTTGCCAAATGCCAAACGCTTATTTTATGCCCTTGTACAACGCAAGGGAGTTGTCATCTAAAGAATAAAAGTAACTGGAAACATTGTATTAATAGATAAATATATTGCCCCTCCACATTCCTCCTTTCCAAGCCGTCCTCGATGAATGGCGCTTTCAAACAACGACATTCTTTTTCGTTTTTATTTTTATTTTTTAATAGTTTTTTAATAAAATGAAACCTCCTATTTTGTTTCACCCGGTAAAGCCGGTTGCAGAGGGCCGAAATCCGAACGTTAACTAACGGCGTCAAGTGAATGCTATGTAAAAGTTTTTGTTTTAATTTATTTTTTGCATTGTCGTCTTCTGATCGTTTTCTGTATTGTACTGTAAAAGATGGCATCAGTGTTCAGAACTCCTTTCTCTCTCTCTCTCTCTCATCGTTTTGAGTCTCGCAGCTTTTGTTAGATTCCTGAGCTCACTTTCTACTCCAAAACATGATCCTTAGCTTCGTTCACTCAGTGTAACTCCGCCTTTATTTTTCTTCTGTTTATGCTCACTTTTTGTTGTTTTTTTCATTTTTTCTTGCTTTGCATTTCAGAAATCAAGTTTATGTCTTCACCAGACATCCTCTGTGTTTGAAGTTCCCCATTGTTTGCTTTAAGTCATTTTAACAGCTTTCATGGTTCCTCGTTTCTTTTCCCTTTTTTGGGTTCGTAGACGGTTTTGAGCTGTCAAGCTAAATCATAGTGGTGTTTAATAATATTTTTCTCCATCTTAGCAATAATTTAGCCTTTTTCTTTTCTGGGTTGTTTTCTTTCTGTTCCTATATTTTTCTCGCAGTTGCAAGCACGAACCCATATCAGTTTCGACGTGCTTGCTAGATTTATAAGCCCTTTGAGGATTATCAGAAGAAGAAACCCAATCGGTTTAGTCTCTTCTTTAATGGTTTTGGATCTATTTATTGCATGTGTGCCTTGACGGATTTACCTTGAGCTTGAATACCTCTGACTTTTAACTTGGGTGGTTAATCTGTTGGTAGATTTTGAGCTTGTTTTCTGAGCTCTGGTCGGCTGTGTTCTTTAATAGTGGCCTTCTGCATATAGACGGAACCTGGGTCTTCTCTTACTTCAAATCGACCTCCATTAACGGACCCAATCTAAGCAAATTGTTCTTTGGCTTGAGCCCAAGCTCTAATTTCAGACCAGCTTGTGTGTCAATCTGATTTGAGCCCTGATAAGCAGCTTTGGAGCTGAAATTTGTGTTTTAGGGTTCATGGGGTGGTGTCGTTTAGCTATTGGGATTGTTTCAGTGCTTTATTTGGTGGTTTCAGTCAGTGGCATTGGTGCTAACTGGGGCACACAGGCAACACATCCTCTGCCACCGGAAACAGTAGTCAGGCTGCTTAGGGATAATGGGTTCCAGAAGGTTAAGCTTTTTGATGCAGATTATAGGACTTTGAAAGCTCTTAGTAAGACTGGAATTGAAGTGATGGTAGGTATACCCAACGACATGCTTGCTACTCTGGCAACCAGTGTAAAGGCAGCTGAAAAATGGGTGTCCAACAATGTCTCTGAACATACCAACAATGGTGTAAATATCAAGTGAGTCTATCTTGTTTTCTCTATCTACTTAATTTTAACTGATTCTTTAGATGATATGATATATATCTTCCCTGAAAAGCTTTTGCATGTTTAAGTTCATATCATACGTATACTGATTCGTGGTAACCTAGAATTATTTATAAGGGTAAGATTAATTCATCAAAAAAAAAGGGTAAGTTTAATTGGAAACAGCTTTTTGGGCATCAGGGCAGAAGGATTTCGATTCATATTCATCTATGGATATCATCAGGAATTGGATGACTTTGATCCATATGTAGTGTGGGGTGGTTTGGTAGTCTATCATTTTATCGATGGTTTTTGATGTAGCTTGTTATATGTTGATAACCCATAGCTCGTTATATGTTTATAGCTTTTATTTGTTACATTGATGTCAGTCAGATTAGAGGAAGCTTGGGATGTTCAATATCTTGAAGAGCTAGAAAGGTAATGTGTCAATAAAATCAGAGATTTATTGTCTTTAGCAGGGTAAGGTAACTGAGTTGGATTTAAATATTTAGCAATCCCGGAAATCTGCAGGGTTGCTTACTTTGAATGACAAATAATAGGTTAAAAAATGAGATTTCTAAGATTTGCCAGCACCCAGCAATTCTTGAACTACGAAAAGAACAAGAAATTGAACTCAAAACAATTGTTCAAGAGAGTTAATGGGGATCCACCATTGAGAGCTGAGGGAATCCTCTTATCAACTCGAAGCAACAACGACATCTCACCCTTGTTATGTACAACTCTTTTTGGGGAAAAAAAAGATACTTTATTCGGCATTCTTAAATCTGATTTATTATAGGTGAAAAAAGGCTCATCTATCCTATTATAATTAGAGTAATGTTACACTGGCATTTTAGTTTTTTTTTCCTCAGTCTTTATTGGAAGTTTAAATAAAGTACATGTAGGAGTTGTTCTATAACTTTATAAGCTTTTTAGTTTAAGAAAAAGGTTTTCTGCTCTGTCTTACCTGGTTTAATTACGCAGTGAGAAATGCATTTTTTTAATGTATGTTGCAATAATGTGGCCAATCCAGAACATATGTATCTATCAATGTATCCTTTGGATATACCATGTGAACAATATGTTAACCAACATAGACCCTAATAATGTTTTCGTTATAGATTTTGTAACATCTATTGTGAACATCTAACCTTTTTAATATATTTTAAAGTTTTACAACAAAAATGTTAAATTTGGAATATGCCCTTTTGCTATGTGGCAAGCTTTCATTTTTGTTGATACATGGTATGTGAGTTGTAGTCAGCTGAAATTTCACACAGATCAATAGCGTTTGCCGAAGAAGCTTCCATGGGTGAAACCTTTCTTACAAGGTACTCAACTCTAAAATGCTTCAGCAAACAACCTGTGCATTAGAAGAGAATTAGCCTCCTTTCTTTTTGATGATTGAATCAGCATCATCATTTTAGTTGGATAATATCTTTTTTCCTTATGAAAAGTTTCAGAATCAGATATCTTCCTATATATCAATTTGTAATAAATATGGATTAAAAAGGAACTTCTCATATACTTTTTTCTCATTATATCCACAGAAAACTATTTTTATGCAACACCTATTCTAGTATTTGTAATTCAAATTTATTAGCAATTAATTTTGAATAATTTCTACTCTAAATAATTTAGTATTTCAACTTAATACATGTAGCTGTTACATGCATGTGAATCTCATGTGCCCTTCACTAATATAAAAGTAAAATGAGAGGTATGGGACTTCTCCTATTCCTGTTCCATTTGCAAATTATATTTAAAAAGGAAAAATAGTATCCCATTCTAGAAACAACTCTACTGAAAACAAAATATGAAATGGAAAACTAACATTTGTTTCCTAGACTTAAAACGGTTTTAATATATATAGAAACTGGTACTGAGACTCAATTAGTATTAGTAAAATAAACTTCAATCTATTTTTAGATAAATAAAGTACTGCAAGTAAGCATTAAATTGCATGTTAAACAAGAAATCAGTCTCAAAAACTGCAAATTGTTACGGTTTTGCAGCTTCTACATATATCAGCCATATCTCCATGCTGCTCAATCTTGGGCTCGTTAGATGGGGGACTAAATATGCTATTCTATGGCATCAAAAGCAAGACTTTCGTAAGCTTTTTTGGTGTTTGAAGGTCTGATATGAAGTAAAGTGACGATATTCCCAAATCTATCTATCATAGGTCTAGATTTTATGCTTCATAAGCTGCAGTGATTCATTTCTTCCATGAATATCAGAAAATTTCTAAATTATTGAGATGCCATTTATGTCAGTTTGTCTCATGCTGAAGACAACTTTCAAATTCATGTTTCTCTTAGTGTGATTCCTAATTTTTCTTCCCATTTTGCAACTCATAGGTCTGTTGGCACTTATCTTACTAGTGGGTGGCACATTTAATGCTGTATTCTATGTGCAGGTTTATTGTTAGTCTTGCAGTATTAATCGGGACATCAAAAGCATTTAAAAATCATAAAGGGCATTCTTTTGGAATAGGAAATGCTTTTAATAGGGTCATCAAAGACTTTAAATATTATAAGAGGCATTTCTAGTAGCAATAGCATAGATATGGCAAATTTGATTAATTCTGCTGGAAAAAAAAACTTTATGAAGTTATATGTTGTGACCAAATTGATATAAGATAATGACAATGGATAAACTGCTAAATATTTTCGGTATGGCTGAAACCATCCAGCGATGTTGCTGTTTTGAACACCACATAATGACACCATACAAGCTATTGATACCTTATAAGAAAAAAATCTTGAATCTTCTATTTGGTCACATGCACACTCACACTCACATAGATTTGTGTTTTAGTAATTATTCTCTCCGTTTCAGTTGCAGAATTACATTGAACATTTTTAACTCTCACCTGTCAAGTGCATTTTAAAATCTCAAGTGATATTCAGTTATATCCTTAGAACTGAATGTTTTTGTTTTGATTTGGTTGGAATTTGCAATATTGTGCTAAATTTAAACAAAATATTGCCTTTGCTTGTCAACAACACTGATACGAGACATATCCAATTCCACATCATCCATCATTCCATCATTCCATATATGCCATCCTCCAATTGGGTTAGCAGACCTTCATTGATGTCTGTTGCAGTGATTCAATATTCCAGCTCTCAGTTCTAATCCTTGGTTCCTGTTTATAGCAGTGACAGAGCATCCATTAGCTGCTTCAATGTTAAAGGAAGATTTTTACTTAATTTGCCCGGCTTCATGTTTCCAAGCATTTTGATTATTTCACCAACATCTGATGATGAGCATTTGAACTTGTTACTTCTTTATACTACACTCATATCAAAACTATCAGTCCTATCTCAATATCCCTACTTTCTTCGGAATAATATCTCTGGCATCATTAAGGGTCTCATGTAGGTCTACACACCAGAGTAAAAGTCACCGGGGCTTGCTTGACAAGGATATTGGAAACACTACTTCATCATAGCATATAGTCTGATTCTTTCATGTTCATTTCCAACTGAGTTGCTTTTGTTTTATACATTCTTTTTGTCTAAGGACAAAGTTTATTCATAAAAATATAAAGCAAGACATCTCTTCATTTTATATCCTCACGTGCCTTTTCACTTTATATATGATTTACCTTTTTTCTTATCCTTTGATGCTTCTCTCACTTTACGAGCTCTGCACATATTTTCCCAGATATGTTGCCGTTGGCAATGAACCTTTCTTGGAAACATACAATGGAACCTACCTAAGGGCCACCTTTCCAGCTCTCCAAAATATCCAGTCAGCGCTCATAAAAGCTGGTCTAAGCAATCGGGTGAAGGTCACCGTCCCCCTCAATGCCGATGTGTATGGAAGTTCAAATGGTCTCCCATCCAGTGGTGACTTCCGGATTGACATCCACGATCTCATGGTGGCCATTGTCAAGTTCTTGAGCGACAATGGGGCTCCGTTCACTGTCAATATTTACCCTTTCATAAGCCTTTACAAGGATGCTGACTTCCCTGTGGAGTATGCCTTCATGGATAGCACTGCATCGTCTATAAGTGATGGTGGGACAATCTACAGCAACATGTTTGATGCAAACCATGACACCCTAGTCTGGGCTCTGCAAAAGAATGGATTTGGAAACTTGCCCATCATTGTTGGAGAAATTGGGTGGCCTACAGATGGAGACAGGAATGCAAATCTGAACTATGCACGACGATTCAACCAAGGATTAATGTCTCGCCTCTCAGGTGGAAAAGGTACCCCAATGAGAACAGGGCCAATTGATGCCTATTTATTCAGCTTGATTGATGAGGACGCCAAGAGCATTGAGCCAGGAAAATTCGAACGTCACTGGGGACTCTTTTACTTTGATGGGGTGCTCAAGTATCAGCTTAGCCTTGGGTCAACAAACGCAGGATCTTTGGTTCCAGCAAAGAATGTTCACTATCTGGAGCGAAAGTGGTGTGTAATGTCACAATCTGCAAGCCTTGATGACCAACAAGTTGCACTGAGCGTGACCTATGCATGTGAGAATGCCGACTGCACAAGCCTTGGTTACGGAACATCATGTGGAGAGCTAGATGCTCGGGGAAACGTCTCATATGCATTTAACAGTTACTATCAGAAGAATGAACAACTTGACACTGCCTGCAAGTTCTCAGGCCTTGGGATGATTACGAAATCAGATCCATCAGTTGGTAATTGCAGGTTTCCGATAATGATCGAACCACTTTCATCAGGTGCTAAGCAGAGAGTTAGGCGTCTCCAAGAGCCAGCTTGTTTGTCAGTGGTGGTGCTTCTGTGTTTCTTGACGTTTTTGTGAATTTTTTATGTTTTATTTTGGTGACGTAGTTTCCCTCTTTGAATCATTAAGTTCATGTGCATTTATGGTATGCAGCGCATGTCCTGTTTTTGTCGATCTCAATTTTTAACAGCTACAGGTCTGAACTGTTAGAACAATTCTTCAGGGGATAATTTAAGATACTTGGGAGATATCAGTAAATTCTCAAAGGCCAGCCTAGCATGTTGCACGGATATGATGTATCATTAATGTTGACAGCTTTGGACCTGTATATGATTGTCACTCGTTTATGTTTCAATTCCAAGACCCAGGTGAGCATTGAAGAGTCATCTCTCAAGTAATTAATCGAAATGCATTTGCATGACTCTCTTCTTCAAGATATTCCAGGTTGAAGGGTTAGAATTGTTCTCAGCCATGACTGAAAAAGACAGGAAGAGAGCACTGTGAAGACCAGTATCTGTAAGCTTTTATCACCTGCCAACAAGTATAATCCAATATTTCTTGGACACTCCTAAAAGTAAATGAAAAGGAGAAAATCATAATTAAATTAACAATTGTATAAACCATCACCTTCAATGTGTCAGAATACAATGCTGGAATAAAAGCTCAACTACAATAAAACATTTAAGAAAACCAGAACTTCCAGTTTTATGGACATATTAGGACGAATTTTATTTAGTCCATGACTGCCCTGCGTTATCACAACTGATAAACTATTGATGTACGATGCATGTCAATCCCAAGCAGCTGACAGCAATAAGCATAAAAGTCCAGCAGTGGGTTCGATACCCAGGCAAAACTGAATATTTGACTGGTGATTCACTTTCCCAAACCATATGCCCCTGCTAAAATGAAAAAGAAAAAAAAAAAAGGAAAGAAATGATAAGAACCAATTTCCTGTTTCCCATTCCATCAGATATTGATTGAACAGTTGAAATTAAAGAGATCATGAACCAAATGGACATGGAAGTCAGATAATAATGAAGTTACTTATTAAGATGCATTAGAATATCAACATCATTTGATTATTTGAACAAAGGAAAGTTCTGGTTTAAATTAACATACATTATCCAGGAGTGAAACCATAAAAAACAAAAAGGAGGATACAGCCAAAACGATTAGATTTTGGGAAATATATCAACAAAAAATATGTACAAATAACAAAATGGGAAAAGATGTATCGAGTGGAGCAAGTCTTGATTTTACAGGCCTAACTGGTGTTCCTAAAGCTCCAGGATTTTTGGAGAATTATTTGGTTAAGCCCTTGACATTTAGGACCATTACATTCTGTTTGAGTGTGGAAGTCTTCCTCTCTCTTGTGGACATAGCCATAACACTGAACCTTGTGAAATCTCTGTGTAAACTTCTCCAATCTTTCTTCTGCATTTTCACCATTATCACATGATTTAAATATTCAACACATTCCACCATGCTTTTGCAGCAGATGTCTAGGTGGTCCACTCTATTGACACTAACCCAATGGTAGTCCTTTTCCTCTTGGCAGCTCCACTCACCTTTTAGTATTCAAAGATTTAGAATCATGCACACAAAATACCAAGGCATTTTATTCCAGCCTATAGGTCGCCCACATTGTGACTCCAAACCCCGGCCATGGTGCCTGCTCTAAAAGACTAAAACCATCTGATATGGGTCTAAACATTGTTCCAAAAGCCCTAGGACCTATGGAAACTTATTGGTAAGCCCTTAACATTTAAAACCGTAACCAGCTAAGAATAAATACAATTCTCAGTCTCCACTAGGTTCGCTTCACCAGAAAACTAGTATTTGTTGATAAAAAATTGCACTAGTGAGAAGTTAATCAAGACACATCAGACACCTTGAGATATATATGGTAAGAATTAAACAACAGGGAGGCCACAAAGGAAATAGTACAATAGCCACAACAGAGATCACTTGATTTTCAAATTTTTTTTGCATGTGACTTCTTGCAATATGTAAAATTGTTTTCTACGAGACTTGTTCCAATATGTATTGGCTCACATAACTTCAAGGGAATCATATGATACCAAAGAAACCCTTTTAGATACCACGAAATAAGACAGTTTCAGATAATTGGTTGCACAAAGGGTGTCAATTGGCTAGTCACTAACACTTGAAATTTTAACTAATTACTTTTTCTTGAAAGAAGATAACAATCTGGCTTTAATGTTCAAATTCATGCATGTCTTTGATTTCCAGGACCATTCTACATCAATTCTCTCAAAAACCCAAGATTCCGATCCCTCAGAGCATCAAAATTTTTCAGATGTTTCTCACTAGCAACATTCCTATTATCAATCCAAATCCTTCAATTTGCACCAAATTCTAATTTATTGATTCCCTGACCAATCTTTTTGAAAATGTCTAACACCATTGCGAACAGCTCTTCATTCTATTTAATATCAATCTTTTGCTTCCCTCGACGGATCTCATTAAGATCTTTCTTCCTCATCCTTTCCATCCGTCCATCTCTTTAATAACAACAGCAATAATGCCTTTCCACAACTAGCTCAACCCACAATAATGTTAAATTTTGAATTCTTGATATTCTGCTCTATGGCTTAATCTTCCTGCTTATCTTATAAAATTCTCTGTCACGCGAAGCTCTACTCCTAATTACCTTATGTTTCCACTTGTTCCACACCTAACAATTCTAAGGTCAAATAAATAAAAAAAACTCTTCAATCAGTTAGAATGAAAGCTTCTTCAAAATTTTTATTAGAATAAACAACTGATTGAAATTCTTGATCAATAAGAAACAATATCACCATTTTTGCTCAATTATATACCAAAGTAAGCAAAAGCATTTCTGGTGCCTTCACTTGTACCTCTGATAGCTTATAGCACTATGCTCATTCTTTTGGCACCACTTTCCCTTTTTAGTGATGACATTCACTACTACTGTTGTGGTGAAGCACCATATTGTCATTTTTCAAACATTAATATGATTGTAGGATGCCACAAGTTATAAAGAAATAATAAGAAGCACTATTAACAATCTCTCTCACTGGTATTTCAACTCATATATTCTTCAAAGACTGCAATCACTCATGGACCCACTGCTTGGTTAATTAGCTATTCCTTGAGCATTATGAATGGGCAAACCAATTCGAACACATAATGCCTCAAATTTGGTTGATGTAACAAACTCTTGAATCTTGATGAATGAATTTGCATGGGCACAACGCGTAATCTGAAGGATGCCATACCAGTGCCACATTGTTCTCAAATTGTGAAATATGCTCAACTGGCAATCTTGCATGTTTTCAATAGAACACCAATGGACCAGCAGTCCAATAGACCACGAGTAAAAATGAGAAACCCTAGCCAATTGTATAGAGAATGGAGAGTGCCGAATCACTAGCTATATAGCCCTTATGGTTTCTCATAGCATAAAAGCATGGGGTTGGTACTGCTAAGCGCTAACATCAGAATGGTATAATTACTACCTATCTTAATGAACCATGATTATAAATATCCATGCCTTGTAGATGTGGGGACTTTTTCTTCTTCTTTGTAATAATTTCACATCAGGCTGTCTCCAGTCTTACAATTTTGGCAAAATTTTGGTGCAAACAACCTTGATGAAACGTTTTGGGGGCAACCGGCACAAAATTTTTTTTAAATTAACCTACACATGCCAATGGGTGGGATTCTACCCATTTCGAATGACATTTTCCCTTCTCCCCCTTCTCTCCTATATTCTCCAGGGTTTGAAAGTTTTACCAGATTAAGCCAGATCTTTCATGTTTTCTTTAAATCTACAGTAGAGAAATACTCTAGGAATTTTGGCAATAGGTTTAGAGTTTGAAATTGCTTGGGGGTGCATGCATTTGGTGTAAAAGTGTCTTTTTCACCTTTTTAATGCTCTAATCTAATTAAAAATGCTTCATTTTAATATATGTGATGTAGCGACACCCGATTTTTCGATAAGTGTTACTACCTTGAATTTTTTAAGAAGTTAATATTTATTTTATTTATTTACTCGAAGAAGTATTCTAAAATGTAAACAATATAATAATTTAAATATGATAATGAGTTTAAAAGATATAAATACAATTTAAAAATTGAAAATGCATTCTCAAATATATATCTCGATTTAAGTGCTATGTTAATTTTTCAATTATGATTACATTTAATTAAATTTATTTAAAAAATCATATAAAATTAAAAAATGCAGAAAGTTAAAAAGAGATAGTAAAATATACAAAATAGAGGAAAATTATTTTATGAATACAAATGGTCAATTAGCTATTTAAATATTTTTATTAATTTTTAAAAAAAAATTATAACTAAAAAATAAAAATTAAAAAAGTTGAATAATTGTGAATAGTTATGCAAGGATTAATGTTCGGTTAATGAAGTGTATAAATTATTTTGTATTCTATACATTTAAAAGATTGTTCAAAATTTGTATGTAATTTTGGGAAGTGTGTAATAAAAAATAATTGATTAATATTGATGGTACTAAGTTTGGTATGTTTTTATGTTGGTCTTTAGACATCATTCCTGTGACTAACATGGCATCTGACAATGGTGATTGGCATATTCAGAAGGTTAATATAGATTGGAGACATGGGTTCTAATTTGAGGCTGATAGGAATAGGACTGTTTGTACAAAAAATCGGGAAGCATATAATAAAAATAATTGATTGGTATTGATGGTACTAAGTTGTTGTATGCTTTTCAGTTATATGCTATGCAGGACATCATTCTTGTGACTAACATGGCATCTGATAGTGGTAGTGGGGTGATCGGCCTAGCTGGAAGGTTGATATAAGGTTGGGTTCCAATATGAGGGCAATAGGAATAGGGCTGTTTGTAAGTACTGTTGTCAACAAATGATTAAGGTTGGTGAAGTTTCAAGATTGAAAGAACACTTAGCACATGGGTACAAGAACATGGTTAATTGTCCATAACTCCCTTCAGATGTTAAGAAATAGATGTAGGAGCATTTATGGGTTGCATTTGTTGGTAGGTAGCAAAGGAAGCAGTGTTCGGAGTATACTAGACAGAGGATAGCTGAGCCTGCAGACCACTGCCAGACAGAGGCATAGCAGTCCTCATATCAAGCTAGTGTTCAAGCATCTAACTTAAGAGTACAAGATACTAGTTATTAATGTTTGGCTATACAAGGAACGGTACCACAATGGGACAGGCTAGAAGTTTTCTGTCACATTATCAACAAGAGATAAAGGTTCAAGTTGGCTAGACACTCTACGCAATATTAATTATGACTGTTATATGTTTTTTTTTTACTAGTTACTACTGTTTGCCATTTTTTGTTTAATTTTCTCAGTAAATTATATATATATTTTTTAGTAACATGTTTCATGTTCTAACTTTTTATTCACATGAATGATTATATTCTTGTATGAATGATTATGCATATAATATTGTTTATTTTACAAAAATTATTGGTATTTTTTGCAAAGAAAAACCAAAAAAAAAAAAAAAAATTGTCGAAATTTTGTGTGATTTAGGTTCTTCCCCTGAATTGGCAAAATCTCATTTTGGGTACTGGGCAAAACATTTAGCAACATTGAAATAGTAAACCTTGGTTTTCTCTCCTTCCATTTTTTATTATTCATTTCCTATAAAGAATCTTAAGAGAGATTATTATGTTCTCTATGTCTTGCTTGAACAGAGAGGATTTGCCCATGGAACATCTGTGGGTATAAACACATTGCCGAATCATGCAAATTCTTGTGTTCTCTCTTTCACTCTTTTATCTCTCAATTTTTTACTTCCCCTTTTCAATGTTCCAATGCGTGGTTTAGATGGTTGGTTAAGACATTCCTCTTACCCATTTAGCCTTATACAAAGTTACAAACCATGGCTTTTTCAAGCAAGCAAATAAATGCTTAGTGAGCTTATATCCTCAACCTATTTAAAGCCAACCACAACAAAAGCTTCTGTACTCAAATGAGTATCATGACCATTATACATTTTAAATTCTTTCTGCCTCTTTCCTTGCTTGATGTACAAAAGAAAGAAGCAAATAAAAAAGGACTATAACCCACTGTAGGTCCCACTGAAGTAAGGTTCTAGGAAAGACAGCCTAACCTTTACGATTTTTATACAGAGTGGTTGCACCCAGACGAAAACTCATGTTTTCATGCTGGTAGTAACCATTGCCGTTTTAATAGAAAGTGGCTGCCCTCAGACACAAACTTGTGTTCTTATGCTAGCAGTATGACTTTTACAATTGCACCAAGTGATGGTTTCTAAAAGGACCATAACACAGCATAGGTCCCATCGAAATAAGCTCTTGAGAGAAGCGGACTAGCAACAAACTTAACCTTTAACATCTATTTATTCAAAGTGTCTGCCCAAAAACTAAAACTACTCATATTTTCACTCTAGGCTCGAAGCACCTCATTTAATTAAATTGATTAAGAACAAGTGGTAGAAAAAAAAAAGGAGCACATTGTTGCTGCCCATAGAAGGACTATGTCATGGTTATACCTTGTTTCTAACATCCATCTATATGAAATAGTTTTTTGTATCATCCAGCTCGTCCCAAATGAAATTATTGAATAGTATCTAAATATACATATACTTAATAATTAATTGATCAACATGATACTGTAAATACTTATCATTTGCAGGACCAGCCCATGACCTCTCAAAATAAAATAATTTAATTAACTGGTTCTTACATTATGTTGCCATATCAACTAGTGAATCAGTAAAACTTAGTTCCAATATAATCTTCTGCAGTCAAAGGTCTGGTCATTCCCAATGCTTGATGATTAATAGCTGGGTCTACATTATACAATTCAGGTAATAATGAAAATTTTGCTCCTCTTTCTTACTTAGAACATAATAATACACAAAGTCAAAGATATCAAATAAGTCGGAAGGATTAATGCAATGGTCAGAAAACAGTCAAGGATATATTCTTGACCAAGGACAAGATCTGTAGAGTACTATTTAAGCCAGAGTTTTGAGTGTGATGAAGTAGCTCCTTGATAAGAAACTTCTCCTTTGTGGTTTGTTCCTATCTCTTATTCGCAAATTTATCACTCTTTCCACTTTACTAGATGAAACGTCAATGAGTTATATTCAAAAGAACCAAGAAAACCTAGTTTTTCTAATTCCTAAATTAATATATTAACAGTTAGAATTAGATTATAGGCCCCTGCCAAAGATGGGAATTTCATTGTGTAACTTATTTGTTTTTGCATTTCCAGAATTTGAATGTATGATTTGGAATAGTTGATCTTATTGATCATACAGAGTAATCAACCTTGAAAGCAATGGTCCTACGTAATCAGATATTCATTCTAGTATTCAAAGATCAAAATATATAGCACAGATCAAGTTGAACTACAACAGAGATCTATATTTGAGACCTTTTGACTAGATTGAAAATTTTTGTTAGTTCAAAGAAGTTGGATAAATATATAACCCAATGGTGTAATTTTTTAGGGCGAAATTTGATGTTTCAGCATTCTTAAAGATTTGTTTAAGAACAAAAAAAAAAGAGATAGTAAGAAACAAACCTAGCATTGTATTCAGATTACTTTAGTGATTCCCGGATACTTTTGAAGGTAATCTCTTGATCTTATATCGGCCTGCAGATTCATAAGAATTGAAGTTGGGAGCTAGAAAGACAATCACTCTAACACAATAGATAAACAGATCATATAGCATGAGCTCAATTCAAGAATTCTTATAACTGAGGTTAACAACAAACGACGAATTGCAGTCTGAAATCTAAATTGAGGAAAGCATTGCAGGTAGCTTCCTGTGTTCATGCTCAAATCTGAGACAATCCAAGGTAGCTGTCTGGTAAATGAAAATCCATCTACCAATTTCTGGCTGTTAATCACCTCTACTACATTATTTGGACAGCTAAAAGGCATAGTAGAAATTTGGGAGAAAAAGGTTGCCAATCAGATGGCAACAATAATCAAAGTCCTGAAAAATTGATTTGTAATGAAGGGGATCTCAAAAAGGAGACGAATGAAAAGTACATCCCATAAATGAAGTTCAATTAATGGACTGATATGGTACTCCTGGATATCCTTAACTAAAAACTTCCAGAGAAATTCAGATTTGTGACATCGAATGGATAATTTAATTATCTAAAATGGTAATGCAACAACAATTTTCCTAAAAGATCCAGTAGCATATTCATGTCATTTGTAGAACTTACCTGCCGGATGGGTTCTGGAACACGGTACTTGCATGTCATTTTAACAACTTCAGTTGATGTTTGAAGTGATATACGGTGTCCAGGTGAAATATATACTGGCTTCAATGAAGCCTGAGTTGAATGCAGTGCCTGTAGAAAATTGGCTTAAATCTACAATGCCTCAAGAAATAACATTTAAGTTAAATAAATGATCAATGCACAAATTAACAAGTTTAAGTTCTTAATATTTAAATGCAACAGGGTAATGCAAGTGCATGATGTGACACCCAAGGTTTAAAGAACAAGTACAAGCCATGACTGGTAAAGAGTTGTACCAGGCAGTCCTGGCTGGTACTGCCAAGTCGGTAGAGCTGAGTACTGGCAAGCTTTTACTTAATACTTTGGTGACAACCACAATGCCTATTTTGATGTCATCTTAATGCCAAAATACCATATGACTGCCCATGGAAATCTATTTTGATGTTATCTCATAGTTTCTTTCCTTTGGTGTCTTACAAGCTTCACATGGGTGATACTTTCAAGTTTTGGTCTGATGTGTGGTGGTGGGGGGGCGTCTACACTAGCATCACTCTTTCCGCGTCTTTTCTGGATTCGGGTTTTAAGGGATCCAATGGTATGCAACATCTTATCTTGGTCGGATAAGGGATTGGAGTGGAACCTACAATTTAGAAGGGATCTTCAGGATTCTGAGATTGATGATTTGGGTGCATTAGTTGAAGTTCTAAAGGGGGTGATCATTCATGATAGAGAGGTGGCATTAGATATTGGTCTCTAGAGTCACACAGTCAATTCTATTGTAAATCTTGGGTGTCTCATTTTCGAAAGTTTGGAGTCACTTATTATCCTAGTTTTCCTACTTCATTCCTTTAGCAATCTAAAATTCCCCTTAAGGTGAAAATCTTTGCATGGACTGCAGTGTTAAGTGTTAAGTGTTAAATAGGATCAATACTCAAGATAATCTTCAGAGGCGGAGGAAAACTTGGGCTTTGTCACCACATATTTGCAAATGCTTTTGAGTTTACTAATATGTAATATACAGTTGCTCCTTTTTTTCAGACCCTCTGTACAAGATGCTATCAGATTCTACTGCGAATGTACACAAAGTAAAAAATCATGGATCTCTTGCACTCAGATGTAAATCCAAAAACATTAGATGTGGATCTTTGTTACCAAATCAAGTTCAATTAACTTTAAGGCCCTATTTCCCAAGTTCTATGCCTATGTAAACAGCCCCCAACTCTCTCCATGCAGGTCCAACTTGCAAGATACGCAAGGATATTATGCTTGATAGTTTAAACTTTAAACCTGGGATCCACCAGATTAGGACACCTCTAATTCTCCACGGATTTATGAATCAACTGTATGCATTAAATGGATGTAGATAAAGATTAAAAAACAGCTCTAATTTTAAAAAAAAATTTGTGCTGCATCTCTTACCGCTCCCCATACACGCCCTGAGCACCCAGTTAATATGATCAAATCTTTGGCACTATTCTCTTTTGCTTCAAGAAGTTGTCTCACTCCTGATTGGGTAAGACCATCCACATGATGCAACTAAAAAAATTACGATAAGAACTTTGTCACGATTTAGCAAACTGAAAATCAACAGTGTAAGAGTCAAGTTTATTGGGATTTGTACAACGAATTAGTAAAAGAATTAAACATCAATGTAATAAAATTTAATATGTTAGCAATCTCATGAAACTGGCTAGACGTCCATTCATTACATCTGCTCAAATGAAAGGCTTGAACCTTCATATTAAAGAAGTAATGAATTTAAAGTAAAACTCACATTCTTTCCTACTCCAACTGTTGGGAGATTGGCCATAACACCTAGATGACAAGCCAAACCAAAACCTGCAAATAAACTTAACTTTTAGAACTCATCTTGGTAGAGTAATTATAGTTAACAAGCCAAAGATATCAATTACAAACTCTTAACTAGTCATGACAAAAATTAATTGATAAACAAAGTCCCTGTCTCTGTAAATATAAATCCATTACTATTAAAATGAAGCACAATCATTTAAAAAATATTGTAATAATAACAATATAACCTATTTTGGTACAAAACTTGAAGTGACCTAGATCTCACCTAGTGGTATTATGGGGATTTTACTCATAGGTCAGAATTTCAATACCACTATATGTTTATTATTAATATTTATCTGTCTAAATAACTTTTAAAAGATGTCTAGATGTGTGGCAAATTGGAGAGAGCTGTAGATGTGAGGCTAAGAGATAGTTTAGTAAAAGACTTTAATGAGAGAATCACTAAACCTAATTTAACTGTAAGTCTTCTTATTATTATTTACTATTATTGTTATTGAACTCCGCTAGTGTTTGCTTTTATTGTTATATCTTTTATGCGCTGCCAGTTCAAAGCCTGGATAAAGGAGGAGGGTTGTGTTAGGTTAGCAGCTGGTGTAAAAATCTTGCTAAATATAAATATGACAAATCTTGAATTAGAATCCCGTATACATGCTAGGTCGTTGCCTGTTCTAAGTGACGCATTGCAACGGAGCTCAATTGCAGTGAGAAATCAGCAAGGGTTGAGACGTCCTCCGCAAATGATGCGTTGCAGTCCTGCCTGGTTTTAGTAAGGAGTGAGCAAAGGTTCTTGTTTCAAGTTGGATGGACGCGAGCAAAGAAGATAGTCAAAGAGAGTAAGATTCGCTTAGGTATTTGGAATATAGGAACCTTAACTGGGAAGAAATTGGAGTTAATAGGTACCATGAAGAGAAGGAGGATAAATATAATGTGTTTACAAGAAATTAAATGGAAAGGGAGGGGGAGGGGGGATAAGGCTGAGGAGGTTAGTGAGTATAAACTTTGGTATACAAGGAAAGGTAACGATAGAAATGTAGTAGAAATAATGGTAGATAAAAATATGAAACATAATGTTGTTAGTGTTAGGAAAATTAGTGAATAATTTTGCTTAAGCTAGTCATAGGTCAAAAACCAATATTGTCATCTTATAGCCGGGTACAACCTTTGGGTTAGCTTACATTTACACCTTTTAAGTATAAAGAATTTCAAATATTGGAGCAAAATATGTGAAAGAAATTTGTCCCCCCGTTTTTTTTTTAATAAATCCCCCTTAGGCCAAAATAGGCCAATCAGGGCACTATAACGGAGAGAGGGGGATGAGGCAATGACCCCAACCTATAGATTATTGAAAAGGGAATATACAAGGGGAAGTCCAAAAAACCAGCGCCTGATTAATCTTGCTTTTATTTGTTTTGTGATGAGATTTAATTAAAAAGAAAAGAAAGAAAAAGATGAGAAAAGGAGAGAACAAACACACTGAATTAGTTCACAAATTTTACATCACCACAAAAAGCAGCAATCTAACATTTAAAGGAATAATTTCCGAACGCTAACAGCCTTCTAGATTAGCCTCCAAGCAATTATATCACCTAAATTATCAAGCTGCTGTTAATTCTATATAAGTCCATGCTACCTTATCACTTATTAAGTTATTACTGTTGAAATTATCAAGTTCCAACCTACAAATATTTCAGAGCATAGTAAATAGCCAGGTTAACAGTTGTCTACAGCCTTGCAATTATAATTTGGATTCTATCAAATAGCAAATGCTAAAGGTGTTATGAATCATAACTATTAGAATGAAGGGACGCATGGTTTACAGCAATTCTCAATCATATTACAGAAGAAAAGAAAATTTCTGGACTCTGAAGGTGTCATGATAAATTAAGCCAAGTGCCATACCAACTGTCAATCAAGCATCCAACACTTCAGTTAGAATTGAGATGAATTTCACTATGATCAGATTACACAATATTTGGAAATCAGCTGTATGTTAAAAAAATATAATCAATCATCATAAAATGGATGCTATATATTCTTAAGGAATATCTGATAAATATTCTTACTTATGAGTTATGAAGCAAAAACTTGCCTTGAGGATGAAGTAATCCATTGCCATCGACCATCAGTAACTGTTGAATTCATTATAAATCAGCTCTGTAGAAGTCTCACAAACAGGTAGTTTAATTATGGCCAGAATAATGGAAATAAATTAACAGCTATGTGCATTATGCATCAAACTTTTCCTAAAAGGTGTATGTGGCTACTGTGCAACAATCTTTTGAAAATCAAAGAAAAGAACTATAATGGTAAGCTAAAGCTCACCAAATAAAGTAATATATAAGGAAACCTTGATACACAAACAAAGCTCGCATGGCTTAGCAACTATAACTTGCAAGTACAAAACAAAACATTACCTGTGGGTAAAACGAATGAGAATCATGCTTCATTTTTTCCAGAAGATCCAGAAGAACTGGAGCCTAAAAGAAAGATAGCAATCAAATCAAAAAATTGAATAACCTCTGCTCTTCCAGAGTAACATATTGAATGTAAAGAACATTATATTGCCAAAATAATATTGTAACAGGTGCCTGACAGTTGTAATAGAACCACTAAAAGTTTAAGCATAGCTAATGCAGTTCCTTCCGTAACAAAATTGAAAAGGAAAAAGAAAAAAAAAACAATTCCCCCATTTCTAAAGATGATAAATTTATATGATTGAAAGGGTAATGGTCCATGTGAGGATAACTATACACATACGAGGAGCAGCAGACGAAGAAAAGAGTAATGGTCCATGTGAGGATTATTATACACATAAGAAGACTAGCAGACAAGAAAATACGACTCAAAGCATCAAATCAGAATAATGAAAAGAATTAACAATTCCACCTGATAATAAGTGTGGCACGGTTCAGCCTTTTGAGTTCTTTGGATACACTCAACCAATGAGTCACCAATCAATCAATAAACAAGTTCCTTATCCAAATTAATCGGGGTCTAGAACATGAACCCTAAACCTCCATCCTAACTGTCAAAAACCATAACTTCACTCAGTTATGAATTTTACAATCCTTTTTGAGTGACTCCATCCATGTTCCTTTTTGGTTTTCCTCTCGCCTTCTTGGATCTTTTAATAAGAACACTAACATACCTTCTCTCAGCTGCTTTCCTAGGTCTTTGCTTCACATGTCCAAACTATCTTAACCTACCTTTTTTTTCTTGGCAAGTAAACTACCTTACCCTCTCATACTATTTAGGCAACACCCAATCACTCTCAATTAAGTTCATTTCTTATCTTTCCCAGTATTCCCACATATCCATCATTCTCAATATTTGAATATCAGCAGATTTCACTCTATTCATATGTTGCTTTTTGTTGCCCAAAATTTTATTCCATGCATCATAACAGGCCTAATGACTACCTTTTAAAAATTAACCTTTTGTTTGAGTGGGACACGGTAATTACATAACAATCCAAACTCTCCTCTCTACTTAAGATATAAAGCTCAATTTCTATGTCAAACAGCTCATCAATAACACCCCCTCCCCCTTCCCCAAATTAATAATTGACCGAAGATGATGAAATTGATTATTTTTAGGAGTCTCTTAACTCTTAGTTCTTACTATTTCTTCACCTCCACCATTGTACTTCACATACTTGGTCTTATTTTGATTTACTTTAAACCTTTTGATTGTGAAGAATCCCTTTGGAACTCCAAATTTGCCTTTAATTCCTCTCTGTTTTGGTCCGGTGAGTACATCATCTGTGAATAACTCATACCAAGAAACTTCCTTTCGGACATTACTAGTTAATTCATCCAAGAAGTCCATCTTCTTAAACTCTCTGAGCCATGTTCTACTTTCCTTATAAACCAACTACAAAAAAAGCATACAAGACTTTTGGAAATAACCCAAGAAACCCTAAACTCTCTGAGACTTCCATACCAAACAAGGATGGCAAAATTACAATGCAATACGAGATGAACCACCACTAGAAATGTCACTCATTTTCACTGATAAAACAGCTTAGTGGCCCTCTATTTACTGTTCGGTTCACCAAACAGGAGCTTGGGCTCTCTTCCAGCAGAGAAAGTTAAAAAGAGTGGAGTGAACATTCTCCCCATAATACCCCATACCTCCTGCTTGGCAATATGGAAGAGTTAATCCTTTCAACAAAGTTCGTCCATGAATCCAGCCAGCCATTCAATTATGTGAAATTCCAACTGAATTGATTTGATTTTTTAACAGGCTGACACACATAAACTATGATGAAAGCCAACTTGGCAACCACGATCGTTGTTGTTGGGAAATGTGCTTCTAGATTCTAACTGAAATTGTTGTTTCCTAGGAAATATGCTTGGGAAATAAGTGCAAAAAGTTTTCCCTACAATCACAAACATGGAAAAACACATGGAAATGCAGGGTAAAATTTAGGAAAAGGAGAAAAAAAATATGGGACTGCCAACATTTTCCATGATTTTCCCTGGTTTCCCACATGTATCCAACTTTCCATTGATTTTACCTATTATCGCTTATGATTTCTCATGCATTTCCCATTTCCGGCACTTCTTGCAATTTTTATTGTCCATTTTGCATTTTTATTTTTCAAAATTTTCCACATTTTATTCCCCTCCGGTAAATTTGCCCAAATTCACCCTTATTTTAAAATTAACCACATCCCCACAAATAGAGTCTCTCTTATTAAAATTGATCCAAAGGCCAAAGACCGCCTTACACTGCTCAAAATGCACCTAGCATGCATGCATGCATGAACAATATATAATGGAATTAAAAGAAATATACTTTTATCAATAAAAATGATGGCAATTAATATCTTTAACCACTCCCAAGTCCCAACTGAGAAACATTCAATGACCTCATCTTCAATTACTATCCACATAAGGATAATATTAAGCCACAATAACAAACAAAAATGAGGACAGTGTGTGCCATGGCAAAGTCCCTTAGAAATTCAAAAAAGACCACATACAGATCCACTGATCACAACTCAGGAACAAGAAATCAAAATCATTCAATATTTTCCTCTACATCACTTTAAAGGTCCTCTTATTCTAATTCTTTCTAAATTCCATTTTTCAGCTTCCAATGTTGTTTCAAGAAGAAGACTTAACTTTCCTGAGAAGTGAAAAGTTAACGTCTATGTAAAAGTGTAACACCGTCTAGCTCCAATCTCAAATTTTACCAAGACAAGACCTCTCTATTCACAATTACAACACAGGAAATAATAGGTACAACTAGACAGTAAAGAGAGTGCAACTACTGAAATATATGGGAAGAGCTACTTCAAGTGTGCAAAAATCTACCAGCTACAAGCCTACAACATGGATACAGCTTCTCAGTTATTGCTCCATGTAAAGCAAGCAATAATTAGCAGAAAATAAATCAGAGCATCGCGAACACAAAATCCAAATGACGCTTTCATCAATGGCATAATTATATTGCAGGCTTTGCAGCAAACCTTTTTATAAGAAAAAATTGTTGCAATAAAATCCCCTCCAGTGTACCACAGCCTCTTAACAGTTCGATGTCTTATGGAAGTAATTTATAAATAGGATTTTACCCAAATCTGAGGTTAAATAAAATTGCAAACAACTTAACTTGACTATATTATGAAGTCTATGAACCAAACTCCGCACATATACATACTAAAATCCTCTCTCAAATTGAAGAATCAAATATCCCTGATCCTAGTGCTGGAATAGAAAAACAGCAGAGAAATCATCATAGGCAATGGTCAAATTATCAAGATCAAAAGTTACGAACCTCTCTAAAGGCAAGAAAGCCCGGAATGTACGGAATCTCAAGTCGAACAACAGAGAAATCATCATAGACGACATTCAAATTATCGAGATCGATCACAACGAGTCCACCACACGCAATACTAGGATCATCCTTTGAGAAGCTCAAATCAACCCCTCCAACATACTTTAAACTTTCTCGACCAGGATCGTCCTCGAACCCCTCCTTCTCCGTCGTCGGTACTCGCCATGTGAAATCATCTTCCAACACTAATCTTTCTCTAAGCGACTCTTGAATCCTAAGACACATCAAACCACTCATCAGCTATTTAGCGTCATTAAGGAGAAGAAATGTGGAGGTAAGCACGAATGGCATTACGCACTCGATCCAATTTGCATGTCTGGGTGACGCGTGGGTCTCCGACATTAGTCTTATTCACAGATAGGTAGATTGAAGGGATAAGCCTGCATTCACTTGATCGAAGAAGGGATAGTTAGAATAGCGTTCATCGATTACAGACTTTTTCTTCATCGATTACGAACATGGAGATCGTTTGTTAAGATTACAGTAATTCATCTAAAAAAAACAATATCGGAATCATCAATAGATATCCAATCTCCATCTTAGATCAGAGATATCAGTGTCTTCGAGAAAGGGTTTCCATCCATAACTCTCTCTGAGCAGTCTAATTCGTGCGCTCAAGGATGACTGTCAAATTGCTCTCTCTCTCGATAAATTACACAGACCTCTCTTTAGTTTAGACAAACTACAGGTACGTCCTTTCATAACACTTATTTTCCCCCGAAGTTTCATTTTTTATAACATTAACCACCATTTTAATCAAATTTATTGTATCTATACTATTAATAAAGAGAAAATGGAAGAATATTCCCTCTAGATTCTAGCCTTCCTTTTTTTTTTTTCTTCTTCCAAACATTGTCCTCCCCAAACAAAACAATCCCCCACCATATCATTGCTATTATTCCAATTTAAACACGTTGTAACTATCTATTTAGAATGACATGATATATATTAGAGTAAGCTATTTATCTAAATGAGCCCCACAAATTTGCTTTGTGCGTAGCGCATGCAGTCCCCTAGTTTTCACTAATTGAAGCTATTTTACCTTCTTATAGTTAATTTTTTTTATAACTAAATTTCGTTTTTAATATCTAATTCGAAGAAGTGGACAAGTATAAATAGGAAATAATAATCCAATTTATGGTGAAATAGAAAATTTAAAAAGTTATTACTAAGGATGAAATGCCACTAATTTACCTAAATTATAAAAGGGTAAAATTAGTAGGTTAACTTATAAAAAGGAAGGTAAAAGTTACAACCAACCAAATGTGAAGGGAGGTCAAATGCTTTTGTGCTTATTTCCTTATAATGCCTCTTAAAAATTTTAAAAGCCCATTGTATTATTATCCCTCTATAATGTAATTTTTTTTTAACAAAGGAAACTAACATGTATATAAAATGACCAAGTATGGCTGATGAATGATTTCAACAAGAACAAATAACATATGTTTTAGAGGGATGAAAATGAAATCTGTCCACCCCATAAATCCATTCACCAAGGATTAAGGAAATTGGATTCTTCTACAACTTTGTACTTGTATTCTATGTTTAACACAACCTTAATTTATGCAGAACTAATCCTCAATCCATGGGCTCACGGTGGGCCTCTTGACACTCCTAAGGGCCTTCCACACAATACTATTGCACTTGAATCCCGACCCGAGTGCAATTTGCCAGACCCGATCACCCTTCTTGATCATCTCTTTGGCCTCCAAGTAAGCCAGCTCGTACCAAACGCTGCTGCTCGAAGTGTTCCCAAACCTTTGGAGAGTCTGTCTGGAGGCCTCCATGTAGTCCTCGGTGAGCTCCAAGTTCTTCTGAATCTCGTCAAGAACTTTCTTGCTTGAAGCCAGAATACAGATGTGCTCGAAGGCGAGCTTGTAGTCGGGAATGTAAGGCTTGGTCTTGCGCTTGAAGAGTAAGGTGGTGAAGAACTGGAGTTGCTCGGAGACAGGAAGAACCAGAGGACCAAGTGTGGTCATGTTAGCCTTGAGTGCATGGCCACCGACCTCGATCACGTCTTTGCTCACCGAAAGCCCTTGCTTTCCCTTGGCATCCTCCTTCAGATGTACGCAGTTGAAGCTTCTACTGTCCAATCCTTTGTGAATTCGAACAAGCTGTACATGTTCAAACCCTAATTAAATCAAACATTGGTCATCTGCCTACTAGAATTGATATCTATTCAAAGTTGGAAGACATTAATTACCTGCTTGAGCTCGTACTTGGCACGCCATCTATCAAGGCGTCGACTGGAGAGCAACATGGCCGCGGCTCCCATTCGGAAGAAGCAATTGGGAAGAAGCATGTCGATATCATCACCTGGGTACCAAGTAAAGCTCACGGCCTCTGTGCTCACCACCAGCGCATAAGAACCCGGATAAGCATTAAGCAGATCTCTCGCGAGATCCACCGCAATCACTCCGGCAGCACAACCCATCCCTCCAAGGTTGTAGCTGTTGATGTCGTTCCTCAGCTTGTAATGGTTTATCACCATCGCCGAAAGTGACGGTGTGGTGTTGAGCACGCCACAGTTCACGACAAGGATCCTTATGTCCTTGCGCCGCACTCGGGTGGTGGCGAGCAGCTTGTCCACCGCCCCGAACATGACCATGGCCGCCTCTTCCCGGCCATCGTTGATGGTTACTTTGTGCCCGGGGAGGAACACCGTTCGAGGCAAGTAGGTCTCGTCGCCGATGCCGGAGTTCTTGAGCGCCCGCTCCTGATATTCTATTGCGGCACTATTGAAGTTGCCGGACTTTTTTGCCAGTTCTATGAACTTTGCCTTTGAGACCTAAAAAATGCACCGGCCGGAATTGAAAATCAGTTGCATTTTACTATGATACTATCTTTTCAGGAATGAAGAGAGGCGTTAAAAGTTTAAATTCAACCAAACATTTGACCCAATTCAGTTGCATTTTTTTCCATTTGACCCAATTCAAACATGGTGGCCCAATGGTCCTATGGGTCGTCTCGAGGTTAAGGTTCCTTTGCATGCTAAGTTAGTATAGAGGACTCAAACAAGTCCTTCGCCGGACCATTGCACATTTGTGGTGCTGTGGTGATGGTTCATTTGCCCAGACTATTCTCTTCACGGCATGTATAGTAAAACCCAATAATGTGGGGCCTACGGGATATTCACTTTGGTAGATCCACATTATATCTCTTGCTGTATATGCTGTAAATAAATGCATTTTTTCTAAAGCTAAAATTGGATCATAAAACCATGGTGGCCGCCCTATTCAAACAGATATAAAACGTTTCATGCAACTAGTTCCACTGAGTGGCACCAGATGAAATATTCTCGGTGTAAATGGGATCTGAGCTGCAAACAATGCGCAATAATGAGAACCATATTCTAGGTAGATCGATCAAACGAGCGAGGCAACTAAAGCCCATGGAGTTATGAGCCTCGCAAATAAAGAAAATAATATTTTTAACTTGTAGGCGTGCAAGACACATATATTTTGCTTTAATATGGTTTTTGAACTTTAGATTAGTTGGAATTACTTACCTTAAGCTCGCTTGGTGGCCGATAGCAAGCAAAATCCACCAAATAAGTACGCCGAGGATTTAGCTTAACATAAGCATACACAATCAAAGCAAGCAATCCTAAAATGAAAACTCCACCTGTGACATCAAATTTGAACCAAAAATCTCCCCGCATCAGCTTCCCTATATGGGCACCAATTATCACAACCAGAACCGGCGCCGTCAAGAAATAAAAGCCATGGCTGATAAGGTAACAATATCCCAGCTTAACATATTTCAGATTGATGGAATTGAGAAAATCCGGCAATCCTCGCCGTACCCTTACCGAGAAATTGAGGGACCCTGCATATGGACCGGAATTCTCGACACCCCGGTTCACGATCTCTGTCGAGAGGAGCTCCTGATCACTTGCCATGATGGAGAATTACAGCTAGCTAGAGGTGTATGTAAGATCTGGAAATTAAGGGAGAGGACAATGGATTCGGGGTGGGAACAAGATGGCCATTTGGTTTGGACCGCTAGATGAATAATACATTGAATCATATAAGAATGCAAAGTGGGGATAGCATGAGTTTAATTTATAGACAAAAAAATAAAAATAAAATATTGAAGGATATGATGTTATGGTTAACAGAGAGGTAACTGAAAGGAGGCTTTTTGTGCATGAAAGCGTATGAGCAGCGGGTTTGTAGCGACGAGCGAGAAGGACTTACGCGTATGAGCAGCGGGTTTATTTAGTTTCACAAAATAATTTTACTTTTCATCAGTGTCTGGTTGTTGGACTCAAACCAACCGATATACTGTGTCGTTCTGGCCCATAATGCCGTGCTAGTTTTCCAAGAATTCGGCCCAGCATGGCCAATGGCTCCGTTATGAGTCATGCCGTGGCCCATGCATGCCTGACCCGTGCTGTGTTGACTTAGATCGTGCCGTGCTGTGCACGTTCATGACTAATATGAGTTACTGATATAATTATATTACATAAATTATTATATTGTAGAAGTTTTTTTTTTTTGATACGAAGCGTGGCTAATCGATTTCATTAATATGAATCATAGATACAATCAGATCGATTACAACTCACCTAAACTGAAAACCAACTAAACCATAACCATAGTAGATGGAGAAGTGAAGCACCATGGATGTCATACCCCAATGCATACTTGCAGCTAGAAGTTTTCTTAATAGAAATTAGGCAAATGGACAAAGCCATACCTCCCAACGAAAGACCATTAGAAAAGCCTAAATATGGTCTGCAACTAGGCGGATTGATAATCCCTCAACAAGGGAAGCCATTGGCTGTGGTAACCACATGATGGCGAATGGGGTTGTGCCCAGAAATCCGACACAACCCCGAACAAAAAACTTCTGCAATTAAAACAAGACTACAACACAATTAGCACCAGTACCTTCAATCGAAACACAAAAGAAACTAAGAAACAACAGCTAACATCAAACTTGGTGACCTCTCGGATGAACTCGCAGGACCTCACATTATATTTTATAAGTTACTGTAAGTTACTTGTGTAATATCACTTGTCATTTGTTATCCTCATTATGCATCTATTATAAATAAAGAGGCATGGCACCAATGGTGGAACCAGGACTCCAAATCTGAGGGGGCAAAAAAAAATTTCAATTAACACTTCTCATGAAATATAGAAATTTCAATGAGTTGGGAGGACAAACCAGAAATTTTAAAGGGGGTTCTCATGAAATATAGAAATTTCAATTGTTGAGGGGGGGGGGGGGGGGGGGGGGGGGGGGGGGGGGGGACCAGAAATTTTAGAGGGGGACAAAACATTAATTTTAATTAAAACATATAAAAATATATATATTTTTAATTAAAAAATAAAAGCTAGGAGGTGCAATTCCCGAGCTTCAACGTGGTTCCGCCATTGTAAACAACACTTGCTATAGCTAAGATATCATTGGCCTGTGAAGATTAAAAATATATAAATGACAGCTTTGTATTGAATTTTTTTTTATAAATTTTGGAGGGTAAATCACGACCCTGAGACAAGAGTTTTTGCTCCAGATGATACAGCCCATGATTAACTAGATGGTGGTTCTGGTTTTTTTCAGATCTGTTTTCACACCAACCTGAGCTGAGTCGATCCAGGTTCACCCGGTTCGGTCCAAAATTTTAAAATATTGTTGGTGAAGCTTCCAACAATATTCATAAACTTGTAATTAATTAATTAATTTGCCTCTTTTTCTTAAAATCTGTGGATAAGGGGAGGGGGACCCATCCGAATCATGTATTCTTGTTGAGGAAGTCTTGAGTTTGAGGTTGGTCAGAAGCATGCTACAGAAAATCATCACTTCTCCAGAACCTCACATCATTTCACTTCTTTTTAATTTCTTTAAGTCATCCTCCGATCAATAATATTACAAGTACTGAGTACTCCCATCAGAGATATAACTGGGAAGTCCCTATTGTATATTTCCTCATCTTCTGATGGAGGTCTGCTTCATTTCAATCTTCCCTTACTAGTCTTTGGTGTGTGATATCTTTAATTTGTGGTCTCTAGGTTACTTGTTTAGATGTTCCAGGTGGTTGAGCTCAAGGTTCGCCTTCATTGCAAGGCCTGTGAGAAAACTGTCCGCAAGGCCTTGTACAAGGTTAAAGGTGTGTTGCTATCTTTTGTTACTGCTTTGCTTTTCTACACGTACATCATCTTCTAATATGTTGTAACAGTGAACCAAATTAAGCTATTCCAACACAAGAGAATATCTTTGCCTTACGTGCCTGTGTTAACTGTTTGAAAGAAAAGCAACTAAGTACTCTAATCTAAATTTACTTGAGTGCAAATTCATGATGCCTTTTAATTTGTACACATTCCAAAGTAGAATTAGTAACTACTCATGAACTACATTTTGTGGTTTTTACTTTGAGTTTTTATTTTTTTAATAAGTTTATTACGGGCACTGCCGACCAGGCACATAGCCAGTGTACACACACCCATTACATATATACCTCCTTGAGGAGCATGGTTTCAAAAGGGATCTGCAATCTTGGCGCATTGCGACAATTTGACCGATTTCACAATGTCTAAGATGGAGGCAGAATGTCAAGCGCACTAAGGGTGTGGGGGGTTGGGTGGGTTTGAGGTAGGTTTTGACAAATCCTAAGGCTGTGTTTGGAACCCTAGATTTGGGATTTATCCCATACCAAACCGGTTCCTAACCCTATCAGGTTGATAAGACGCGCGTTAGAGTTAAAATTAATGATTTTAAATGGAATAAATTGATTAATTTATATTTATTTATTAAATATATGTATCTTTATATGTGATATAAATGAACATTAATATTTCAATGGCTCAAGGTCATGTTGGGGGGTTGAGCAAAACCCTATCCTGCCTCTTCAGTTATGTGCCATCCAACATGGCACCCTCTTTCTACTGAGTTTCATATTCCAGTAAGTTTGCTCCACAGAACGTACTTTCTTCGATCTGATAACGAGTATTACGTACATATATCATCTTGTCTTTTGGCAGGGGTTAAGTGCATTGAAATAGACGTGGTTGTGAACAAGATCACCGTCTTGGGCTACGTAGATCGCAAAATGATCATTAAAGCCATTCGAAAGACGGGGAGGAGAGCTGAAGCGTGGCAGTCATCTTCATGCCGCCGGGAGGATTCTGGCGATTTTCTTTTTAAATGCATTCCTAAATGGGGCTTCTGATTCTTATTTGTACCGTACAAACAATCTAATAACAAATAATGAACTCATTTGTTTTCCGTCTCCTTGGCAATATTACATCTAGCAACGCCCATTTTAAGTCTAGCTGATGTTCTATTTTAACAACAAAGGGTAAGGGTTTTTTTTTAAAGAAGTCATGCATAAAAATTGGCACGCTTCCCAAGGGACACCTCATATTATATATAACTAGCAGGGCCCACGTGCAGTACTGCACGCACGTAAAAAAGGGAGGGAGTAGTTTTAAAACTGCACGTGGAGAGAGAATAAATGGGGAGAGAGGGAATGGAGAGAGGAGAAGTGAGGGTAGTTACAAACTAATTGTTTTTGAACGAAAATAGTGAGTTGAGACAGGTATAGCCCTGTATTATTGAAACTAAACCATAAAGGAGATGGGCATTTTGTGAAAGTTGTAACTTGTTGTTTGGCACGATTCCCAAAAAGGGCGCCTCGCTTTATATATAGTAGATGATATATATATCGATAGATTTATGTGTAATTATAGTGGGACCTGAGAATGGACTCATTTCTTCTAGAAAAAATTTTATAGTATTTTTGTCATTTCTTTTTTGATTAATCAAATAATGGCTTCATTTATCATTGCCATGAAAGTCGCCACCATCCCTATGCAACCACTACCATCACCATCTTCACCACTACTACTATCACAATTATGGCTAACATCACTGCTATCATGAAACAACTTTTAAATTATGATCATTAGAAGCACCAACTTACTTTTACTGATTTTAAAATCATAATTGATTTTGATTAAAATTTTATCGAACAGTTGGTTCTTCACTTGTTTCCAACCAATCAGTGGTGCAACAGATTTATCTTTCTTTCTTCCTCTTCTTTGCATCTTCTCAGTTTATAAACAAAGATCAATTGATGTCATAATTGAGAATGCGTTGTATAATCAGAGGGCTAACAACATACACAGGCCCCACGCTATCAGATTCAGCAAATTACACTAAGGTCAAGGACATGGTCCTAAGGGGCTTGTTTGACCAGACACTCCACTTCTATAGAGAAGAACTCCATCCCTCTTACCTCCATGCACATACCTCCATTCTTCCTTCAGTCATCAAAGCCTGCGCTTCTACTCAATCTCTATGTTTCGGCCTCCAAATTCACTGTGTTGCCCTCAAATCGGGCTCCGATTCGGACCCAATTACGTCGAATTCTCTCTTGGCAATGTATGCGAAGGGTTTGGATATGGGATCCGCACGTCAGATGTTCGACAAAATGCCCCAAAGAGACATCGTCTCATGGAATTCCATGATAACTTGCTATATCCGAAATGGGTATTGCTTTGAAGCAATAGAAAGCTTTAAAGAAATGCACGAGGCCGGTCTCGAACCAAAGCCAGAACTGGTTGCTAGTGTCCTGTCAATTTGTGGGCAAAATGGATACTCACGATTAGGAAGAGCAATTCATGCTCGTTTCATTATTAGTGGGGAGGTTGGTGTTGAGGAATCCATTTTTCTATCAACAGCTCTTGTGGATATGTATTCAAAATGTCTTGACTTGCCTATGGCTTTCCGTGTGTTTGATTGGATGAAGGCAAGGAATGAAGTTTCTTGTACAGCAATGGTTGCGGGATGTATCATTAGCAAGCATTATGATATGTCACTTCAAGTATTTAGAGAGATGGTCCTTGACGGGATTAAGCCAAATCGAGTTACGCTGCTTTCGGTTTTACCGGCTTGTCCTGAATTGGGAGCTTTGAAACATGGAAAAGAGATTCATGGGTATGCAATCCGTCATGAGCTTGATTCCGAGCCTCACCTTGTGGCAGCTCTAATAGACACATATCTCAAATGTGGGTCTGCATTGCTTTCCGCTGTGCTACTCTTTGAAAAGTCAGAAAAGAGAGATGTTGTTATGTGGAGTTCAATGATCAGAAGCTTTTCTCAAAATGGGGATAGCTGTGGTGCTATGAGGCTTTTCCATCGGATGCGAATGGAGAGCATTGAACCAAATTATGTGACACTGCTGGCAATTATTGGTACATGTAATGCCCTAACATCCACTGACTATGGGTGTGGAGTCCATGGATATATCTTAAGATCTGGTTGGAGTTCCAATGTTTTCCTCTGCAATTCTCTTATAGATATGTATGCAAAATATGGCTACCTTGATGCTTCACACCAAATTTTTAGAGAAATGCCTGCAAGGGACCCTGTGTCATGGAGTGCACTAATCCAAGGTTATGGCAATCATGGTTATGGTGCAGAAGCTTTGCAACTCTTTCATGAGATGCAAGAGAGAAAAGTCACACCTGATGGGATCACATTCCTTGCTGTTTTATCTGCATGTAATCATGCAGGTCTTGTTGAAGAGGGACAGAAGTTTTTTTATCAAGTAATGCGAGATAATGTCTTGGCTTTAACTGGAGAGCATTACACATGCTACATTGACCTTCTTGGCAGGGCTGGGAAGCTTGAAGATGCGTGTGATATCGTGACTCAAATGCCTATGGAACAGAGTACAAGAGTTTGGAGTTCTTTGGTTACTTCTTGTAAGAGCTATGGTAGATTGGATATGGCAGAAGTGCTGGCACATCAACTCATCAACATGGAACCTGAGAATGCTGCAAACTACACATTGTTGAGTATGGTATATGCAGAAGCCAGTAATTGGGTTGGCGTAGAAGAGGTGAGGAGAACAATGCAAATGAGAGGTGTGAAGAAGAACTCTGGATTCAGCCGAACTAGCGTTGAGAATGGAAGTTTATAAGCATACCATTCAAGCTGTTCAATGCTTTGAAATAAGTGGTAAGGCCCCATACAGTTTTGTCCCCTGTTCTTGTATATTATTTATTTGATCATTTTTTAAGATCTATACAGTTTTCTTTCCTGTTCTTGAATATTTTTTCTTTGTTCATTCTTTGATTCATTGGATTCTTTTGTTTTTCTATTCAATGCTGAATTCGCGTTATGCTTTTATCAAAACAGTGGATAAATGTGTGCTACTCAAAGTCAAAATCAGCTCCTCGGCTGGGGTGTCATTAGCAGATCTCTGTGTGCCATAGAGAAACTGTGGCAGGTACAGAAACCCTCTAAAATGGGATGACAAAGTGAGATGGGCAGCAGCAAATTTTCAAGGCAACTCCCTTGCGGATAAGATAAAGAAAACTTTGATTGCTGCAACATCACATTCGGAAGGAAAGAAATATGTGGATTTTTTCAGAACAAAGCAACTCCAGCCAAGGACATCATCAAGAAGATTGAGATGGAAATGAGGCTCAAGCATTTATCGAGGGATGTCAGCGTCCAAGATACTCGTACAAAGGAAATATGTGCAAATTGGGGCATCCACACACCGTAGCTTGAGGTTGTGTGGGAATTTTTTTGGGGAAAGCCTTAGTGGTAGTGTATGTTGTCTCTATGGGTAGGTGTGTCCAAGTCCGTGGCCTTCTTTTTTTGTTGATGGTTATCACCCTTTTGTAAAGGTTGTACATTCTTCACATACTTTCATTAATACCATCCTTTCTTAATTTCCAAAAAAAAAAAGTAGATAAATGGTCCTTAATTAATATTAATTCTAAGACTTCATTATTTTTCACATTCCTCATCAGCCAATAATTTGTAATGTTGACTCCAAATAATATAACCAGAAGCACGACCCATCTTACATAGGAAGGTATTGTACATGACAGGTTAAGGTGAAAATATATAGAAGAGCAGATCAAGAAAGACTTTAAAATCTCTACTTTGAAAGAAAAGATAAAGGAAAGACAACAATTTTTCTTAGCTGCGTCTATGGAATACCAAGTTCTTTTTTACGGAAAATTGTTATGATCCAAAAAAGCAAAATTTTCAATCTTTCATGTTCGAAAACAATCTTGCTCCATAATAGTAATAGCTAAAAATGTTTAAATCATTGAAAGTCTTTGTAGATTTCCTTTCATCGGTGATATGAGATATACTTGAGTTGCTATTGGGGATGAAATGTTTAAAACAGAAGAAAATTAAGGTTCATCAGAAGTAGATAGGGCAGTCATGTGCCAAATCTGAGCTTAGAAAATAGGGTTAATGAACAAGCTGATTCAGACATAAATTGGAACTTATTGAAAATAGATGTAATTCCAAAGATCTGGATGTTAGGTTTGTTATGAATCCAATTCAATGCAAACAAACACAAAAATTTGAAGATACCAACTTTTTGAAAATTTTCTGGAAAAATTCAACTTTTCCTATATTATCTCGTAGGTCCTACCTGTGGGTGGTATGGATCCCATTAACCCGACCCACTGTAAGATGCCTAGTACGAGTGTGCTAAGTAGTTAGAGTTGGCGTGGATAGGAATCCAAATAGGTGTATGACTCTATCTCTAACTGTGTCTATAAATACCTCCCCAAGGCTCCTTATTTAGGTAGCAGTATTCCCTTTAAGGTAGCATTTAGGTTGCTAAGTGATAGAAACTAGAAGTAACCAAAAGAATCAGTATTCCAATTAGGTTATGTGGAAACCAAAGAGGATTCTGTTTATCGGATTCTCTAAAGATCCGATTTGTATTTCGGGTTTGGTTATGTTAACAATTATGTATCTAAAAACCTAGATGTGTGTTGAGAATAATTTGAGAAACCATAAATGGGTAAAGCCAAAGTCTTCAGCGCATCCAAATCTTGTCACATCTCTATATATATTTGTATGGACAATTCACCTTTATATTTGTTTTGGGGTGTTGTGGAAGAGAGGCTTATGACCTTTTTACGGTAAACAAGAGGCATCATGCATGTAACACAATAAAGTTTCCATCTCCATGTTCTTCAGCACCATATTTTTAGGTTTCAGGTTGGAAAATCTTTTGAAAAAAAATGTCGCAGAAAATCTCATCTCACGGTATGGGGTGGAGCCAACTTTGGACAGTGATTAAGAAAGCCAAGTTCAACATAAGTAAAACGCGAGTAATATATAAATAAATACTTCACAATCTATATTTAATATTTTTAGTTTATAAGCTAATTTGACTCAAGGATTTAGCAACTCTGTTGTAAGAAAGATTTTATACCTCTATACTGAAAGCTTAATTGCCAGAGGCAAAAGAGAAGAACCCTTTTCTTGTCTTTAAACCCTTCAAAACTCGATTCTTCTGCTAAGAAGTTTAATACTTGCTAGTTGCTACCATATATGAAAACAGTGTTGTCCTCTGTAACCTATTCAGGGGATCTTTGCCACGGATTGCTTAATTGGCTGCATCAATTTTCACTTTCTAATGTTAAAAATCCCCATCAAATGACATAAAACTAAACAGTTATTTCCTTTTCATAAATGACATGAAACTGAACCTATGAAATAAATAAAGCACTTTTTCTTCTTCTTCTTTTGGTATTTGTGTGTTCATGCAGGAGATCTTTTTGCTTTATGTGGCAGAAGTTTATCCAGCAGTCTGTATTGTTTGTCATTCCTAAAGGTTGGTTACCATTGCACCATGTGAGCCCCAAAGAGGTATCAGATCCTTCAATGGAGGCAAGTTGAGGTCTGTTCGTGAAGTTGTATTTGTTAAAAACAGTAGGAACGACTACAGGTTTAAGCAAAGCAATATCACAGCAGTTTCATGCAATATTGAATTGATGGCACAAACATCTCCAGGATATTCCCTTCATCTTAAACCTTTAGCTAACCTTGCTGGAATTGCCTTTATATTGGGACTTAGACAGCAGTGCAGGGGAGTCGTCAGGAAGCTCAGATAATTTCTCGGTGGGAAAATTGAACAGCCCTGTTCTACCCATTGACCTCATCTCCTCACTGGGACTCCCTTCTAGGATCCTGTGGAACTCTTTCGACAGCCTTCTTTTTTGATCCAGGTGCGAAACCAGATCCGTCTGATTAATTCCTAATTCTATGGTTAAGGTGCCTATTTCTATTACAAACTAAGACAACAACATAGGATCACTATAAAAACCAAGAGTCAAGAGTGAGGCATGATAGCAGAATCTGAGTGAGAATAAAGAATCTGTGGAATGGTTGAAGCTTTGTAAGGCCCAGACAGTTGGGTTTATCAGAAATTGATGGATAATAAATGTGGTGCACGTGACAACGGAGAGTTCACATGGGTGCATGGCGATGACAAAAAACCACATGTTGCAACTGAACTGTCACAAGTCCATGGCCGATGAAAATCTCCTACCATGCAGAAGGCATATTGGAAAGCAATAGTGGATGAGTTCGTAACATGTTACTTGTTTTCCAGAAAACCAAAGCTCAATGTTTTGGGATTAATGAACTTAACTCTTCTAACCATAAATTTTGCTTACAACTCTGAAGAAGGCAAAAGTATGTCAATAGATTCCCTAATTAAGCACTTCAAATGTTTACATTACAAGCCCTGAGAAGCAGCAAAAGAAGAAGTATAACTCGAACCTGTGAGAAAAGGCATTCAATTAAGAAGACAAGAACCGAACTTGGATATGGTGAGCAAATTCCAATTAAGTGCAAAATGATGGAAGAAAGCTTGCATTTCTTTAGAATATAAATTGTAATGTTTGTCTTCTTATGCAAACAAAACACAAAATTCAAGTCTAAATCAATATGTTAATCTTTTATCACTTGCCTCATAAACAGCACACTCACAGAACTTGCTCAGATTGCCAAAGGCTTCATAGATTTTGCAAAACTCATCACGGAGAAGAGGTGGTCTGGGGAAAAAAAGATGAAAAGGGTTAGATAGAAGGAACAGTGAATAATCAGAAGCAGGAGAAACCCCTTTTTCTGGGCTAGAAGCATATTGAAATGAAACCACATAAGATATACAAGCAATTCAAATAACAAAAATACATTCAATTGAAATTCTGACAAGAACAGAGTATGCTATAGTTGATAATAGTATCTATATATATACTACTATTAAAAGCACGAACTACCTTAAGTGTTTTCAATTTTCACATACCTAAAATGCCATTTTCTATATTCAAAATTACATTTTTAATTATAGCCATGAGTCCTACTAAATTAAACTACTTCTCAGATACTTATACGTTATACTTTTACATATCTAACTAAAAAAAAAGTTTTGGAATTGTCCTTCTAAAATCAAACAAAAATAGATAATGATCACATAATTAACCAACAAAAAATAGATAATTATTTTACTATATAAACCACTGCACAAAGAACAAAAGCAGTCTCAGTAATCAAATCACGAAGGAGATTTTATCAATAACATGCGTCTTGGCAAGGCAAAATATTTCAAAGTACACAATAATTTAGCACGCACATCATCTTTTCATCATAGGATTCCAAGAGAGCCGGAATAACAGTATAGACCAAGCAGCTTGTATGAGATTTGTGTGAGATAGTAGCAGTTATAAGTCACAATTTTTAAAAAAAAAATTGTAATTCATTCTCTCCACGCTATATTAAGTTGAAACATTTACAATTAACTTTGTATTGACATTGCACATCTAAAAATAGGACACAAAAAGGACTCTCACTCAACCCCACACAGAATGAGGAGGGGGGTTGGGCTTCAAATAAATTTTAAATTAATCTACTACTGCCAGCACTCTTGTGGCTTGAAATAAATTTTGTTCTTCATTGGACATTGGTTATGGAATCCTTACCCGTGTGGATTCCACTGTAGTCATGTTTTTCGTGTTTTAGATGGATTTCTATTGGGAGTTTGGACCATGAACATCAGAGAATGTGATTTGTTATGGGGCAAAAGCAAAGGTAAAGAAACAATGCGGATTGGAATTAATTTCTATGCAAATTCGTTTCTGAAACCGAGTTTAAATACCAGAAATTTTGGCTGGACTAGATAATCTCAAAACATTTTTTTATCTATTTTACTAAAGATGATTAAATTCAAATATTATATTTGATTGGAGAAGAAATATATGTCCTATTAAATCAAACTTCTTCCCTATACTTATACCTATCTATTTCTTCTCCAATTAACAATAATTAAAAAATAGATAATTGCTCAAATTATAATATACATATTTAAATATTAAATAATATCAATAATAATAACAAAAATGTTTTAATATGTCATTTCATGTCGCTATATAATATAATGATTATTTATTTAAAATAAAATAAAAAAATATTATTAATAATAAAAGTATGGCGTACTTTTTTTATTTTCATATGTGTGTTTCCAAATTAAGGCCCCCATTTAAACAAATCCTCAATCTTAAAGGAATTTTTTTTTTTGAATCCTTTTTTTTTATAAATAAAATTGCACCAAGATGAAGGGGTCGAGTGTATCAAAGGAAAGGACTTTTTATTTATAAAAATTCTCATCTTAAAGAAATTTAAAACTATTTTTATTCTGTATTATTTTCATTACTAATATAGAGAAATATAAAAAAGGTACAAGGATAACCAACTTAGTCAATTAATTATACGTGATAAATATAAAGAAATATAAAAAAAAGACAATGACTAATAAAATAAGCCAATTAATTATAGGTGGAAATTTGAGAAATTTTTTATCTTAAATTAAATATTTATTTTTACCATGAGCAGACATATTAATATTAATCAATCAAGACAAAAAATAAGTGATAAATGGGAATTATTTAGATTTTTAATTAACAATGAAGGTTGAGAGTTTTTTTTATTTTATTTTATTCTTACCTGATATAATAATTTATTACCAATTTTCAGAATTGTATTTTTTATTTTATATTATTTTCATCAGAAAATCCTAAAGAAAAAAATACAATAACCCTTTTTTTAGAATTCTATCTATATCTATTTGAATTATCAATTAAAGAAATTTTTTTTCTTTTTTAAACCCCAAGTATTTAAATAAATCTTACAAACAAAGCGAAAAAGATTATCCTAAAAATAATTAAGAATGTATAATGATATTTTTTTAATTTTTTTCTTATATCAAATTTTCTTATTAATAATCATTCATTACCCCTTTTATAAATCTATCTAATTTTGTATTTTACAATATTTTTATTTAAAATCTTTATCCTTTTTAAAGTCCCATATAATTGGAGCAGCTCTTTAAGAAAAAGGGAATTCATTAACTTTTTTGGAATTCTATCTAATTTTTATATTATTTATCTTAAAAAAATTGTCCTTAATTTTTTTTCTGTTAAAAGAATAGGAATTATTTGTTCTTATTTTATATTTTTCTATTCATTTTTGTTGTACAATAGAATTTTTTTTATTTTATGTCATTTTCACTATAAATCCTTACATTTAATTTTCTAATTAATGCATTAATGAATCAAAACAAAAAGTGAATCTTATTATTATTCAAAATCCTTATAAATGAGATTAAATTAAAAATAACACAAAAATGTCCTTTTATATCTAGAATCCCAAAATAAATTCTCAAGAAAATGGAAAAATAATAACATATATTAAACTAAATAATAAACATGAAATAAAATAATTTAAACTTGAAACCGTTCTCAACGTGCAACGCACGTTGACATTTACTAGTATTTCATAAAAGTTCCAAAGAAACTTGTCAAGCCTGATAAGCTGTGGTCAAGGTTCAATGCAGTTATTATGCAACCAGCAAAATTCCACAAAAGAATCACGATTAATAAAAAATGAGCCCCACAAAACTGAATCAACTTCCAAGTTAAACTTGACTGACGGAGTGTCCAAATCGTGTTACGAAGTTTACTGATAGTCATTTGGTTTCCATGGAGTGGGGCTCATGAAGAGCATTAGATTTTGCATTTTCTCCAAATATCATCCCTCCTCATTCCTCATATCAGGAGTATGCAGGTCCCAATCTCCTCAAGAAGATGCTCCTGCTTTTCATTTCCATATGTTTTTTTTCCCCAACATTTTCAAGTTTTTGGGTGCAACATTTTATTTTGTTTACCTTGTACCTCTGCATGTTGAATGATTGAATCTACCTGGAATTAGAGATCTTTTTTCTTGGAAAGGACTGAAAAATGTTTCCATAATTTCAATCTGAATTACCATCATAGGAGCTGGTTTGATGTCCAATTGAAAGAAAGGGTGATGAACAAATCAAAAATCTTGAGGGAGAATCATTATGCCAAGATTTGCCAACCATGGTGGACAATCCTGAGGTCCATAGACCTCAAATAGAGACCAAAATCAAGTTCCAGATGTTCATTACATACGATCAAATGAGAAGGCTATTAGCAGGTCAATAGAGAAGTTCCAAATATATTTAGGTCGTACATATGTTCAAAGGTATAAACTCGGGAACAACAAACATTCACATTCAAATTCAAATCTTAGAAACAAAGGAAAAAGAGGTTTTGAAAAGCTTAAAAATCAGTAGTATGGTCCAACCATGCCCTCAAAACATGTCGGAAAAAGAAAATCCAAAAGGGAATAATATAAGGAAAAAAGATAGACAACTCATTGAGATCATCATGGAAATCATATCATAAAAAATTAAGGGATAATTACACTTAGACCCCCTGAGATTTATCACTAATGCACATAGACCCCCTGACATTTGAAAAATAGCAACGGCCTCCCTTGACATTTACACAAATGGTCAAAGAGCTCCCTTCTATTAGTTCAAGAATATTTAAAAGACCAAACCAACCCTTGAGATTAAATTTATTTAAAAGCCAATGTAATCCCAAAAATATCAAACTACATTTAAAAAGTTAATACAACTAAATAAGTCTTAATAAAAACAAAATTTCAACTTTCACCAGTGAGAATCCTCCAAAAGTTTGCTTATAAATCTACAAAAGTTTTCTAAAAGCAAATCCTAGTCTACTTATAATTTTATAAAGTATTTATTCACAAATAGTAATTATATGATATATAACATAGAGAAATAAAAAATATATACACTTTATAATTATTTTATAAAAATAAAATATATTATCTTACAAAAGTATGTAATTATATTCATCTGATAAAATGTTTATTTATTTTATAAAAATTTTAATATTTATAAGCAAAATTTCAGTGATTGAAAAGTGCGGAAAGTCCAATTTATAATTTTTCAGATTTTAAAAGGAACTTCAAATATGTTTTTTTTTAACTATCTTTATTTATCTAAGTTTTTATTTTTTTAATTTCTCAGCACAGAGGCACAAAAAAACCAACAGAATGAGCAGAATGCAGCAAAATTTTGACGAAACAGCAGGTGAGACCCCAAAGATTCCCTAATTAAGCACCTCAAATGTTTACATTACACGCCCTGAAAAGCAGCAAAAGAAGAAGTAAAACTCGAACCTGTGAGAAAAGGCATTCAATTAAGAAGACGAGAACTAAACTTGGATATGGTGAGCAAATTCCAATTAAGTGCAAACCGATGGAAGAAAGCTTGCATTTCTGTAGAATAAAAATTGTAATTTTTGTCTTCTTATGCAAGCAAAACACAAAATTCAATAGATTCCCTAATTTATTGAATTTTTCACTTATCTTTTTCTTCAAAGTAGAGATTTTAAAGACTTTCTTGAATCTATCATAATTGCAAGCCACAAGGTTGTCCCAAAGAGGCAAACACCTGAGAAAAATTCCATGTCCTATTGTTTTCTTCCTAAATGCTTGCAGTAAGTTCAATATCAATATTTTCTTTCCTTAACTTAATTTTTTTATGAGCAAGGAAGAAATATTACAAAAAATAAAGGGAAAACATAAAAGAAATTACCTACTTAAGTTAGCAAAGAAGCCAGCCAATCAAAAGAAACAGTGCGACATTATGTAGGAATTTAGGAATATCTTTTGTTTTGCTTTGTTGACATTGACTCTAATAATTCATTTTCTATTTGGGTAATGTAGGGTTCTGGTCTTTGCTTTCATGGGTACTATGTACATTTTCCATCCCTTAAAACAACCTCTCACTAACAATAAACCAAAGAAAATAAAATAAGAAACCAAGCAAAAGAAACGAGACAAAATCCACATCTCTAGCAACGAGTGAGGTGGAGAAGCCATGGTGACAATAGACCACAATAACCGCCAAAAAGGTACTAGACTAAAATAAAAAACCTATGATACATGGACTTGAGTACGAGTGTCGGATGTGGGTGTGTGTCTACAGGTTGGATCCATCTAAACCCACGACACTTTGGATACAAGGACTCAGTTGAGAAGTGTCCAAATTTTAGATACAGATACTGAGCTTCAGCTGAACAATCTCCAAATGAATGTTACTAAGGTGGATCAGAAGCTGAGCTCTCTCTTCATTTATTTCTGTTTTTGTTGTTTGTCCATATTTTTCTTTTTAATTCATTTCTTGCAATATTTGGTTTTAGAACATCTACTTTCTCTTATAAAAACTATTCTTTATCGATTCATTACTTGCAAGATGATTATTTGATATTTCTTTTGTTTCACCTCGATCTTGGACAGCCATGTTTGAAAGAATATGTGAAGGATCCAACACATATCTAGTACCCATACCTATGTCATATTGTGTCAACAAGGGTACTTCAGGGTTATGTAAAGTGTCCATGTAACATAGCCCAAAACTTAATACTAATGCCAAATCATCACCATTATCCTCACCATTGTAGGCATGACCTGAAAGAAAGTATCTCCATAGGTGAAATCACGTTTAGCTCTAGGGAGCACCTCTTTGATCATTTTGAACATCATCAACAACCCATGTTCTAATTAGTTATGCTTATCACAACCACCTATTTTCTGCCATACATTCTAATTTTGGAACTGTGCTTAGCATACAAAAGAATCATTCCAGTTTTTTCCATTTTTCCTCCCCTTAGTTCCATAACCATTTCTTGACTCTTTCTTTGCACTAGCCTAAGGTTTGTATCTTGTAAAGCCACACTAGAGAATATGTTTCATGACTCTCATCTCTTTATCCATCATAAATCATTTACAAACGTTTGGTCTTTCTTATCTCTATTCAGCATCATTTTACATTCCCAAGAGCCATGGTAGCCCTCTTCTAGTTTGGTGCAAAATAACTAGAACTTGTGGATAATTATCCAGAATATTCCCCCATTTACCATCTGTTACTCCATATGGGAAGAGGAACAGCAGAATTTTTTTGACAATAATTATAGCTTCTTCTAAAGATTTTTTCTATTGGCTTTGATTTTATTGACTTAGCCTCATTGTTGTTTCAGTTTAAAGAAGTTACCATTAGGAAATTATAGGAGTCTGCAAGAAATTTTATTCGAGGCTTTAGGCATTTCCGGACACTCCAGTACAAAAAAACACCTCAAATTCATAAATCATTTCATTAATCCAAGCTCAAAATATACTAAAAGTCAAAAATTATATTGTGAAACAATAAGATAACCAATAGCCTTCAACCGAATAAAAAATGGACGGAGAGGAATAGGCGCATTTTTTAGGACCGTCAGGAGACTTTGCCGGTTATCCAGGAGAAGATTTTATACCTTGTCTCTTTGTGGGCAGCTTTGATTCCTTTGTTTTCTAGGTTTTCTTGTGGGGATATCAGACGATGTTGGGTTTCTATCTCTATGGGTTCGAGTTAGTGATCCATGTAGGATGTAGGTTGGAGAGGTCTTCATGTCCTTTGTTTGATCATGATTTCGAACGTCTTGTTCAAATCATGGTCTTGGCCTTTTGGCTTTGACTAGGGCACCTATAGGCGGTTTTGTGGGCTTCGTTTGCTTTTCGGGTTGGGGGTTTCTATTTCCATCTACTTGATTCATTGTATTACTTTCTATTTCACACATATATACATATATACTCCATTAATGATAAAATAAAATAAAAAATGAGTTCAATGTTCTATTCACACCTTCATAGGAATTTATCAACAAACAATAAAAAAGAAAACAAAATAAAAACACACACCTTAGGATGATGAAGAAGCATTTACTTCAGGCCCCCCACTTGTTTTAGGAGTAGCTTGTGCTGATGGGGGAACATAAACTTTTGCTCTCTTCAGAATTTCGGCAACAGTCCATCGCTTGTGTTTACTCAAGGGCCTCGAAGGATTTAACTTAACCTGCAATAGAGTTCACAAATCAATTTTGATATCACTATTCTTCCTCAACTTTTTTTTTTGGGACAATAAATAAACAATTTACAAAATTTAAAGAGGGAAAGATGGTGCTGTACTGCTGTAAAGGCCGATTTGTTTACCAGTAGTAAAGGCCGTTCAAAACATCTCTGTTTGCTTTTCTCAGTGATGTTCTCATACAAAGAATATAACCCGAAGGTTCTTCTTGATAATACAAATAATCAAACAATACATATTCAATTGAATTACTTACTGCAGTCAGCAATATTAAAACCAAAACAGGAACAGCAAGAAAGTGACAGATTAACAGTAACAGTTGAAAACGACATGGGCATATCATGTGAAAAATAATTTAATCATTAAAATAGGTGAGAAAGAACCTGGATGCTCTGATACCAATGTTAGTTTACGAAGCAGAAATCTAACCACACGAGCAACCCAAACGTGAATACCTTGGGAGGCAACACGTTTGGATTGCTCGTGTGGTGAGATTTCCGCTACGTAAACTAACATTGGTATCAGAGCATCCAGGTTCTTTCTCACCTATTTTAATGATTAAATTATTTTTCACATGACATGCCCATGTCATTTTCTCTTGCTACTGTCGATTTGTCGCTTTCTTGCTGTTCCTGTTTTGGTTTTAATATTGCTGATTGCAGTAAGTAATTCAATTGAATATGTATTATTTGATTATTTGTATTATCAAGAAGACCCTTTGGGTTGTCTTCTTTGTATGAGAACATCACTGCAAAAACTAAACAGAGATGTTTTGAACGGCCTTTATTGCCAGTGAACAGATCGACTTCCTTTGACTTGTTGGACCAAGAATCTTTGATCAATGGAGTGTCGGCTGATGCCTAAGATCAGGCGGCTCTTTCAAAGAGAGAGTAGGCCGTTCGGTTGCTGTTTGAACAGTCACTGGCAATGGAAAACCTTTAAAACCAAGATCCTAGTGAAACCCTTGTTATGATTGATTAGATCAGTGATGGGTGCCGGAAGTCATGCGATGCAGCCGGCCGGGTGACGCTGTGCATAGGCGCCGGTAAATCCAATGCCGACAAAGGCTAACCCAAAATCCCATAACCCCAATAACCCTTTTTTTCAATTACCGTAATTGGCGGAAAAAACCCCCTGTACATTCACACGAACAGAAAAGTGGAAGAGACGATGACATCATCACCTCTTTAGTGGATGATGATGTCATCATCATATATTTAATAAAAAGAGGAGGAGGGGGGGGGGGGGGGGGGGAAGAAAAGGTTTGTTGGTTTGTTTGGATACAAAGACAACCTAAAAGCCTAAGGGGTTTGTTTGGATAACTATGTTTTATCTTGGTTCCACTTATGGGGTTTGGGATTAACCCGATTTGACTAGGTTGTGGTTTGGTAGGTCTTGGGTCAACCAATTGTTGGTTCTATACATTAAATAGCTCATCCTTTTTAGACTTGGACCCATGACCTTACGAACATTGCCAATGCGGGTTTGACCCGTGGGTTTGGGTTTTACCAAGTTTGACTAGAATGACCCAGATAATATAATAATATTATTTTAGAATGTATTATTATATTCAATAAAGTAAAAGAAAAATATTTTCTTGATAAAAATAATATAAGTGCAAAATAGGGTTATTTCATGTAATTAATTCCTATGGCCCTCCATTGTTAATAAATTGGAATTTTTATTTGATTAATATTGGTTAAAGCTAAAATAGTTAAAGCCACTATTGGTCTTTTAATTTTCTTAATTTATTTCTTAGGAAGATAAATGAAAAACTATTTTTCATCCTTTGACTCGTAGGATCAAACTGAAAAACTATTTTTCATTCTTTCCCTTATATTCTTTTATTCAAAATTTTGGGCTTCTACAAATTGCAATCATGCCCATTAACATATTGCAATTGAACCCTAAGAATAGGAGATTAATTTTGTGAAATCCCTTTTGCTTACAATTATTTGCTTGTTCATCCTTCCACCATACTATATTCCACATGAGCCAATAGGATTAGAATAATATCACTGATAAAATCCCTAGCTCATATAATTCTTAATTTGTACTTCAGTTGGACTCCAAAACCTTTCTAAAGCATTTTCACAAATAAATATATATATATACTTATATATATTTTGAAAAACAAATCTTTCATAAAACCCACTGACCATTTTTTCTTTTTCTTTCAAGTCCAACTATATACAGATATCTTGAATATACTATCTCACGTAAAGATTGGTGGATTCCTTATTGAACATATATACAACTTTATTAATCATGCACAAGACCCAACATCATTTGAATATTTGATCTTCCAAGACCATCATCAATTGACTCGGTCAAAGCACATGTGCATAATAAATAAATTGCATAAATTTCTCAGGTCTAAGGATGTCTAAGCTAATTGTGCTGAATAACCTTTTCAACATCAGTGATCACTTCCAAAAGGTATTCATATATGATCCAATTCAGTGCATGTACTCTCAGTATCTTACAATGTACCCATTCGTTTGCTTAAGGTCACCACCTCAGTGACAGAGTTCATCACCCTATCTTATAGCGGCAAAACAAGTGTAGACCTTTTTCACATATTAAATATGTACCTTGGTATAGAACAATGAGCAATACAAAGAACCGAAAAATCATAACTCCCTGCCTTTGATTCCTTAATCATTGGCATGATTTTTCTACAATGTTACTCAAATTTATTCTTTTCTTTGTAACATCACATATTACAATCAAATACCCATGTAAATAAATATATGCTAAATATGGAGAAACAATAAATAATGCAATAATTATCAAATAATTATTCACAAAATGGTTTTTGAGGGCATATTTGTCTAACAATTTCCCACTTGCACTCAAAACCATTCATACATGTATCTAGTGCCCATAGGCTCAAGATGTTTCTCAAACACTTTCTAAGATAGGGGCTTGGTGAAAGGATCTGCTATGTTCTCTGAAGATGCAATCTTTGTCATCACCACATCACCCCTATTCACGATATCACGTATGAGATGAAATCTCCTTTGTATGTGCTTCGTCCTCATATGAGCCCTTGCTTCCACAGCTTGTGCTATCGCACCATTATTGTCACAATAAATGGTGACCAGGGACTCAATGGTTGGGACAACTTCAAGTTCCTTGATGAACTTACGAATCCACACAGCTTCCTTTGCAACTTCACTTGCAGCTATGTACTCTGCCTCAGTGGTAGAGTCTGAAGTGGTATCTTGCTTAAAGCTCCTCCAACTTATAGCTCCCTTTCCCAATGTGAACACAAATCCAGATGTTGATTTTCTATCATCAATATCTGATTGAAAATCTGAATCTGTGTATCCTTGGACAGTTAGCAAATCCTCACCACCAAACACCAAGAAATAGTGCTTAGTTCTTTTCAAATATTTAAGGATATGCTTCATAGCTGTCCAATGCTCAGGGCCTGAGTTGGATTGATATCTACTCACTACACTAACTGCATGACAGATCTCTGGCCTAGTACAAAGCATTGCATACATGAGGCTTCCCACAGCTGAAGCATAAGGACAATTCCTCATCTTATCTCTCTCTTCCTGTGTCTTAGGAGACATCTTTTTAGAGAGATGAATATTATGCCTAAAGGGTAGAAACCCTTTCTTGGCATCCTGCATGCTAAACTTAGCCAATATCCTATCAATGTAGTTGACTTGTGAAAGTCCCAAAAACCTCTTCTTTCGGTCTCTAAACAATTTGATCCCAAGAATATAGGATGCTTCCCCGAGGTCTTTGATAGAAAATTGGTTTGATAACCAAATTTTCACCGATGACATTGCTCCAATATCATTACCTATGAGTAAGATATCATCCACATAGAGGATTAGGAATAACACTATACTCTCACTGATTGTCTTGTGGACACAAGGTTCATCCATGTTTTGTGAGAAACCAAACATTTTGATTAACTCATCAAACCTGATGTTCTAACGACGTGATGCTTGTTTCAGTCCATAAATGGATTTGATTAACTTGCACACTTTGGATTCATTACCAGGAGATAAATTTCCTCTTGGATGTACCCATTCAAAAATGCAGTTTTAACATCCATCTGCCATATCTCATAATCATAATGAGCGGCTATTGACAATAAAATTCTTATGGACTTCAGCATAGCTACTAGTGAAAAAGTTTCCTCATAGTCAATACCAGCCTTTTGAGTATAACCCTTTGCTACCAGTCTAGCTTTAAAGGTCTCCACCTTTCCAGTATGTCCTCTTTTCCTTTTGTAGACCCATTTACAACCAATAGGCTTAATTCCTTCTGGTCAATCAACTAAGGTCCATACCTCATTGGAATACATAGAGACCATTTCTGATTCCATTGCCACTTTCCAATGTGCAGCATCTTTATCTTTTATTGCCTCATCATAGGTAAATGGATCATCATCCAATTCCTTTGATTCCATCTAATAAATCTCATCTAGCAGTGTAAATCTTGATGGAGGTCTTATAGCTCTCTTGCTACGTCGAGGCTCTTGAGTTCTGAACGATTCAGACTCATCAGTGGGTTCAGTGCTTTGTTCCCCATTGTTCTCATTTGCCTTAGTTATTGACTCAACTGATTGCTCATCAAGAACAATCTTACTTTTGCCTTCACCTAGGCTATACTCTTCTTCAAGAAAAGTAGCATTCCTGCTGACAATTACTTTGTTTTGATTTGGATTATAAAAGTAAAATCCAGTGGACATTTTGGGGTAACCTACAAAGAAACACTTTTCAATTCTTGATTCTAGCTTTTCCACATCAAACTTTTTAACATGGGCTAGACAACCCCATATCTTAAAGTGTTTCAAGCTTGGCTTTTTACCAGTCCATAATTCATATGGAGTCTTTGGAACTGACTTTGTAGGTATCCTGTTTAGAATGTAAACAGCTGTCTCTAAGGCATAACCCACAAGTAATTCTGACATACTCATCATTGATCGAACCATATCTAATAGGGTTCGGTTTCTTCTTTCTGCAACATCATTGAATTGTGGTGTGACAGGGGGAGTAAACTGAGGTATAATGCCCTTATCTCTGAAGTGAGTTTGAAACTCATTTGAGAGGTATTCACCTCCTCTGTCAGAGCGAAGTATCTTGATACTTCTTTCCAGTTGGTTCTCAACTTCAATTTGAAATTCTTTGAACTTTTCAAAGGATTCAGATTTATATTTCATTAGGTATATGTAACCATACCTAAATAATCATCAATAAAGGGGATGAAATATGAGAACCCACCTCTAGCAACGTGGTTAAAAGGACCACATACATCAGTGTGCACTAACTCTAATAATCCTGTGACTCTAATTCCCTTTCCTTTAAAAGGTTTCTTGGTCATCTTGCCCTGCAAGCAAGGCTCACATATTGGGTAAGGCTCAACCTTCAAAAGGTTCAAAGGCCCATCCCTTACTAATCTGTTAATTCTATCCAGATTAGCGTGACCAAGTCTTAAATGCCACATATATGTGGGATTTACATCCCTCTTCCTTTTTAGAGATTACACACCGGTATCAACATCATTCTCAACATTATAAACAGAGTCTACTACACAATTCAATATATCGAGACCATCAATAATTGTACCAGAAGCAAAGAACTTATCATTAAATTTAATAACAAGTTTTGAACTGAAAAACAAGGAATATCCATATAATCCAAGTTTTGACACTAAAATCAAATTTCTACGAACTTCTAGAACATAAAGACAATCCTCTAAAATTAAAGTTCTATTGTTCTGTAAACTCAAATAAAAAGTTCCAATGGCAGTGTCTGCAACACTTGCACCCCTTCCCATCTTCAAGATAACTTCCCCTTCATTTAGTCTTCGGGTTTCCTTGAACCCCTGCAACATATTGCAAATGTGTGAGGTTGAGCCTAAATCAACACACCGTGAATTAAATGGACCATCCATTAAATTTAATTCAATGACAAGCATAACTTCAGAAGATTTATGTTTCTTCATAGAAGCAAGGTAAATTCTGCAATTTCTCTTCCAGTGGCCTGGTTTCCCATAGTGAAAACAATTTCCTTTTGCATTTTTCTCTGAACTGCTTTTGCCTTCATTCTTGGCTTGAAACTTAGCCTGATATTCTTTCTTCTTTTTGAATTTGTTGCCCTTGGGCTTAATTCCAGAAGAATTAGCTGATTTGTCCACCAGCATTAGAGAACCCTTCTCTTTCTTGATAAGATCCTCTATTGCTTACAACATATTGAGCAGCTCTGACATTGTCGCATTCATCTTATTCATATTGTAATTCAATATGAACTGATTGAAAGAATAAGGTAAAGATGACAGGATCGCATCAATCTTGGTCTCACCATCTATATTTGCACCCAGCACATCCAGTTCGTTGATGAAAGAAATCATCTTCAAGACATGATCCCGAACTGGTGTACCTTCCACTATCTTGGTGGTCATCAACATTTTCATTGTTTGCTTACGTGCAGATCTACTCTGCTCTCCAAACATCTCCTGAAAATGTAAGAGCATATCCCCTGCTATAGCCAGGCCTTCACATTGCTTTTGCAATACATTGGTCATAGAGGCCAACATATAGCATCTAGCAAGTTCATTTGCCTCATGCCAGTTGTCATAAGCAACTCTTTGCTCTTCAATGGCATTAGCAGGAGGAAATTCAAGAACTTCACCCTTGAGGACATAAGCTATTTTGTCAGCAGTAAGAACAATCATCAAGTTCCTTTTCCAATCAATAAAGTTGGGCCCAGTTAAACGATTATCATCCAAAATCTTGGACAAGGGATTAAAGTTAGGCATGATAAATTTGCAAAAAATATCACATATATTTATATATCCATTAGTTCAGGTTTTGGAACATATAATGGTACCTCCCGGCTCCCACTAAGACAAATAGAATTTAAGCAATCAATCAAATATTGAAATAACAAGAATATAACATTTATATTCACAGTCTTTAGCGGGTATCAAGAACTTTTACCCTATGTGGCAAAATCCCATTTTGGTAATCATGTCACAACTTGTAAAAGCAAATAGAAGCTATTTATCATGATTCCATCTCATGTTACATATTTAAGATATATAATCATCTATGACTCTTGATTTTCTTTTGGCCACCAAATCAAACACAATTTTTTACTATTTTAGCATATGTGTTTATTTGGTTAAGTGCGGACCATTGTTTAAATGACATGTAATTTTATAGTAGGATAGTGCTACTATTTTAATAACACTCCCACCACTCATTTGTCTTCCTAAGAAATAAATTAAGAAAATTAAAAGACCAATAGTGGCTTTAACTATTTTAGCTTCAACCAATATTAATCAAATAAAAATTCCAATTTATCAACAATGGACGGCCATAGGAATTAATTACATGAAATAACCCTATTTTGCACTTATATTATTTTTATCAAAAAAATACTTTTCTTTTACTTTATTGAATATAATAATACATTCTAAAATAATATTATTATATTATCTGGATCATTCTAGTCAAACTTGGTAAATCCCAAACTCACGGGTCAAACCCGCATTGGCAATGTTCATAAGGTCATGGGTCCAAGTCTAAAAAGGATGAGCTCTTTAATGTATAATACCAACAATTGGTTGACCCAAGACCTACCAAACCACAACCTAGTCAAATCGGGTTAATCCCAAACCCCATAAGTGGAACCAAGATCAAACATAGTTATCCAAACAAACCCCTTAGGCTTTTAGGTTGTCTTTGTATCCAAACAAACCAACAAACCTTTTCTTCCCCCCGCCCCCCCTTTTTATTAAATATATGACGATGACGTCATCATCCACTAAAGAGGTGATGATGTCATCGTCTCTTCCACTTCTTTGTTCGTGTGAACGAACAGGGGGTTTTTTCCGCCAATTACGGTAACTGAAAAAAAGGGTTATTGGGGTTATGGATTTTGGGTTAGCCTTTACCGGCAACTTCCGGCGCCAACGCACAGCGTCATCCGGCCGGCTGCATCGCATGACTTCCGGCACCCATCACTAATCTAATCAGTCAAAACAAGGGTTTCACTAGGATCTTGGTTTTAAAGGTTTTCCATTGCTAGCGACTGTTTAAACAGCAACCGAAAGGCCTACTCTCTCTCTGAAAGAGCTGCCTGATCTTAGGCATCAGCCGACACTCCATTGGTAAAAAATTCTTGGTCCAACGACTCAAAGGAAGTCGATCTGTTTACCGGCAGTAAAGGCCGTTCAAAATATCTCTGTTTGGTTTTCGCAGTGATGTTCTCATACAAAGAAGACAACCCAAAGGTTCTTCTTGATAATACAAATAATCAAACAATACATATTCAATTGAATTACTTACTGCAATCAGCAAGAAAGTGACAGATCGACAGTAACAGGAGAAAACGACATGAGCATATCATGTGAAAAATAATTTATTCATTAAAATAGGTGAGAAAGAACCTGGATGCTCTGATACCAATGTTAGTTTACGCAGTGGAAATCTCACCACACAAGCAACCCAAACGTGTTGCCTCCTAAGGTATTCACGTTTGGGTTGCTCGTGTGGTGAGATTTCCGTTGCGTAAACTAACATTGGTATCAGAGCATCCAAGTTCTTTCTCACCTATTTTAATGATTAAATTATTTTTCACATGATATGCCCATGTCGTTTTCTCCTATTATTGTCAATCTGTCGCTTTCTTGCTGTTCCTGTTTTGGTTTTAATATTGCTGATTGCAGTAAGTAATTCAATTGAATATGTATTGTTTGATTATTTGTATTATCAAGAAGACCCTTTGGGTTGTATTCTTTGAATGAGAACATCACTGTGAAAACCAAACAGAGATGTTTTGAACGGCCTTTACTGCCCATAAATAGCGAAAGTTGTGAAAATTTATTAGTATATTTTTTTTTTGGAAAAGTCCAAAATAAGTGGATAGAAAAATCTGAAATTCACTTCTTCCTTCTTGCCATCTGAGAAAAGTTACAAATCTGAAAAACCTTCATGGGCTTAATAACTCAATTGGACTAAAGTTGAGCTTAAATTGGATCTAAATAACTATGTTCGCAGCCTATTAAAAAAATAAAGGGTATTTCGGTAATCGTAATAGACTAAGGAGTCCTAATTCAAGTAGCATTTAAAAAATTAATGCAACTAAGTGTTGTTTAATTAGTAAATTAAAAGATACACCCAAAATTTGAGGGGCAAAAAGAAACAATAATCACATGCCAGACCTAGGAGAAAAATTCTGAATCTTTGTAGAGATTAAATTGCAGAAAAATTTAACCAAACAAGAGGTAGGTGAATTATATCACCTTTGATTCTTTTGGCTGTTCTAATAGTAAATGAATCCAAAACTGATTCTTGATGAGCTTTTAGGTTTCTTGATAATCTTTATTATAGAAATAACTGCTAAAAAATTCTATGAATTTTTTATTGTCTCTAGAATCATAATTCAGTAGAAGAAAGAAATCTTAAATCTTTACGTATTTTATCATCCTATAAAATATGAACTTAATTTAGGGTATTTAGAATCATGATTTGAATTTAAAATTTTGGTTCTTCATGTAAGAAAGTAATTCTTGAAAGAAATTAGGCAATTCTTGAAAATCTTTTAGTTATAAAAATTGTTCTTAAACAGCCTAGATTGATTCATGATGGATCTTGAATCTTTTTTTTGAATATTTAATAATTAAAGATTGATTTTAGCATTCTTGGAAGATTCTTTAATTATTCTTATTACTTCTTAGATCATCACTAATTAATGATTAACTTTTAACATTCTTGGATAATTTTTAGAAGTTCTTAGATCATCAATTAATCAGTCATGAAGGTTCTTGGGAAAAGATTAAAGATCTAACCTCAGATTCATAATTTATTTAATTAAAAAGAATATTAACAAGTATTAACAAGATTTTTAGGGAAACCCAAATTGACATAAAAAGGGAGTAGAGATCAGCTGAAATATTTGGAATTTTATTCCCATTCTATTATTTTCCTAAAATTTTAAGGTGTTAATTTAGGTAATGATAAATAATAACTGACTACCAAATAACCTGTTATTGGTCCTACAATAAATATGAAAGTATCACTAAACCCATACTAGGGTATTGGCTGTATAATTATTAGGTTTTAATCCCTAAATAATGTGATAGTATGATATAAAAGATTTATTAATTATAGATCCTAAATATTTTTTTGATGAAAATTATAGATCCTAAATATCAATGTTATCTATAGATAAACAAATGATCTTCTTAATCTTAGGTTTGATTATGCTATCTAGCTTAATTGATAATTAGCTATAAACAGTAGAACACATTTAGATTAATAACTATAGTTGTCCTTTGTAGATTATATGTTTGTGTGTCCTGATATCCGTAACCAAAGTTACTTTTTAGTTGAATCCCAGTATCCATGCCTAAATCTGTGTAACATAGGTTTATTAGGCTCCAGTTGTTTTAATGTGAAACAAGAGGTAGAAAACAAATCCAACTGAAAATGTATTTCCAGGAATTCATCTCATTGTAAAACCACATCAAACATATTTTGTTTTCTAGAAGTAAGCCAATTTTCTAGAAAATGGTATATCATTCATAAGTTTTGACGTGATTAATAGCTGCACCAATACTACCACCAACATTAGTTTTCGTGTATCAAAACTTACGATAAGATAATTGACTACAATAATACCAACTTCATTGTTTTAGCCAATATCATTATTTTCAATGATGGCAACACTACCACCACCTCCTTGGTGGTTACAACACTGTGACCACCATCTTTAGTGGTTGTATAAAATACTGTTTATAATACAATCATCATCTAAAATAGCAACATATTTGATGGTTGTATAATACTACTTAATACAATCATCACCTATAACAACATCATTATTGTAGTCACTGTCATCACTTTTAAAGGTGACAGCATTACAACTAGCAGCACCTTCGATGATTTCACTGCAAATACTACAGTCTTTCATGGTGGATTGGCACTACTACCAAATAACAATAAGGCTATAACAATAATACCATCTATCTCATTGTTACTACCACTATAATTTACAATAGCGGTAATATCACCATGACTACCTATAAAGTTACACATAAAGGTGGTGGTATATTGATACTTACAAGTTACAACAATCCACCACCTTCAACAATTTTACTGCCGCAATATTATTGGTGCCCCCACCATTATTTCCAACATTATTGACACCACCACTACCTTTGTTAGAGACAAATCACACTTAATACGATCCTTACCTTTAATAATGATTAACTACTACAAAACATCTCTGAGCCTTTTTCTTTAGGCTAGAGAAAAGAAAAAGGCTCAGAGATGCCAAACTACATTACTCAAAACACCTACAGCCCAACCAAATCTGGTTAAGAGATGCTAGATAAAGACATGTCTAGATTTGAGAAAAATGTAATTGGAATTGCTGACGACCACGTAAACAAAAGCTTGAGCATCGCATGCTCTAAGGATTCCATCTTCCTTTCTTCGTTGCAGAAAAATTCTATGATTTCTCTCCCTCCAGACAGTCCATGCAATAGCTGCCGGCACCATGTTCCATATCATTGCCAAACCCGACTTGCCACTCTTAAAGTTCCAAGCTTCTAAAGTATTCTAAAACTGTTAGGCTGTACCAAAACAATTCCAAGTTTCTTCAATATCAAGACCCAAAAGAGAACTAGCTGCTGGGCAGTGAATTAGAAAAAATTGCCTTATTATTTTTCTACTCAATTTTACGCAGAAACATTCTAGTCAGTAGTAAAAAATTATAGTGATATATTAGTGCATTTGATATGGAAAAATGATAATAACATGGCGCTTCAAGCCACTAATTAACAAAAATTCATCCCAAATAAATAATAAACAAAAGAAGCAAAGAGCCTAAGCATTTCTTCCAAATGTGGAAGTGGAAATCTAATTTCAGAAGTCCATGTGTGTAAACAATTCCATGCTTTTGGAATTTTTCACAAAGTAATTTTAAATGTTTCTTATGTGTTTCTAAGTTTTTTGAAAACACAAGAATATCATCAATATACACAACGCAGAATTCTTTAAGATCTTTAAAGATTTGATCCATCCATCTTTGGAAGATCTGGGGTGCTGTGTTTAATCCAAAGGGTATTACTGTCCACTGATAATTTCCCCTAGGTGTACTAAAAGCAGTCAATGATTTTGACTCTTCTGTTAACTTTAATTGCCAATATCCAGACTTACAATCAAATTTGCTGAATATTGCGGATCCCTTAATTTGATTAATTAAGTCATTTTTCTAGGGATAAAATATCCATCAAACTCTAATTGTTCATTTAGGCGTTTGTTGATTACCATTCTTGTCTTTCCTCTTTTAATTTCTGAATGGTTTTTTACTGTAAAGGCTAGACTAGAATGAGGACTTGTGGTTTCTTCAATTAATTGTTTTTTTAACAATTCTTTTAATTGAATTTCAAATATTTGATAACATATTTACTCTCCTCCATGCTTGCACCGATGTCCATTATAAGAAGATTAGAAAAGATCCAAAGAGATTTCCTTTGGGCGGGTTGGGACAACACCACCAAGTGGGAACAAAGTGTGTAAAGATAAGAATGAGGGTGGATTGGGTATTCGAGATCTTTGCCTCTTCAACTGAACCCTTTTGGGAAAGTGGTGTTGGAGATTTGGAAGTGAAACATCATGGCTTTGGAGACACCTGATTGTTATCAAATATGGATATGATCCAAATGCGTGGCTGCCCTCTCCGGTGAATGGCACAATTGGGTGTAGCTTATGGAAACCTATTAGTAGACTCTCCTCCTCTCTTTTACCTGGATTGAGATTACAGTTGGGAAAAGGGGACCGTATCAGATTTTGGGAGGACTTATGGTGTGGTAACACTCCGTTTAAGATGGTTTTTCCAGGCCTCTATCGCATATCCTCAGCACCTCAAGCATACATTTCAGACCTTTATCCTCAAAACTCCAATGTCACTACTTGGAATCTGCAATTCAGGCGTGGAATATTAGATTGGGAGATGGATTCTCTTACTAATCTTATTGAGTGCATAAGTGGCTACCACCCGAACTCTAACCAAGATTGCATGAAATGGATGCGGAGCAAAAAGGGTGATTTTTCAGTAAAAAGTTTCTACACTCATATGCACAAGAAGGATAATGATTTCAAGCTGTCCAAGGTGCTTTGGCAACCCCTTTTACCCTCTAAGATAAGTTTCTTTTTATGGACCGCAACGCTGGGGAAGATATTAACTATGGACAATCTTATGAAGAGAGGATGGCATTTATCTAATAGATGTGAAATGTGCAAATCAAACATGGAATCAGTAAATCATTTGCTCATTCACTGTTCGGTAGCTCATGACATATGGACTGCAATGCTGGTAAGATTCGAAGTTGCATGGGTTCAACCTAAGGACTTAGATATGGTCCTTTCTTCATGGGGGAAGTGTTTGGGATCTTCTCACATTCAAGTAATGTGGGGCTTAACACCTACTGCTATCTTATGGACACTGTTGAGGGAGAGGAACAACAGAATTTTCAATGATAGATCAAGACCCCTAACGACTTTAATCCAGCCCGTACTTAGATGCATTTTCTTTTGGGCATCCTTGAATGACTCTTGTAATGGATTGGATATTGAGGATGTTTCAGTATGTGAGAATTTTCAGCTCCTATAGGTTCTCAAAGCTGCTATTTTCTGTACACCCTTGGTGTACATGTACCTCTTTTCTCTTATCTTAATATAATCCTTTTATCACCGATCAAAAAAAAAATTCATCTATATCTTGTTTAGTATAGATCATAGGTTTGACTCTAATAATAACATTAGAATCTCTTAATTTTAAATTACAGTATTAAGGGCTTCGATTCCATAATTTTAATGGATCATCACTAAAGTTTTCTTCTAAAACTTTATAAATCCAATGTATTGAATCCGATGTAAGAATTGGTGTCATCTCACCACGCTTTACTGGTGCAAAATTTTTATCCCATTTAGAAAAATGTTGTTTTAATAATTGCATATGAATTAACTCATTGTTTAGAGTTAAAGCTATTGATTCTAAATATAAATGCAAAGGAAAATATTTATTAAGAAAATTATTTCCTAATAAGAAATCACCATGCATTCTTGGAAAGCATAAAATTTTTGGAATCACAAATTTTTTATTGTTCAACCAAATAGCTATGTTTTTAGCTTTAAATTCAATAACTGTTCCATTATTGTCAATTCCTTTGACCATAATGGGATGTTTCATGAGCATCCATTTTTCTGCTGGAATTGCATTCCATCTACAGGAACAAATTGTTGCACCTGTATCTATCAGGACACTTAGACTATAGGGTTTAAAGCCTAAAAATTAAATGTGCCTAAAACATATGTATATTTTTTCTTTCCTTGGCTAGGAGCAAAAATGATTTCTTCATTTTTAGTTTGAAAATGATAAATATGAGCAGAATTACTTTCTTCTTGCTGCATATTTTCTTTTAAAAAGTTTGTTCTTGGCCTGATTGGTATTTGAACATTTTTTACAGCAATTTCTAGTCTTGAATTACTGCTTTCTCCTTTTTCAAAAGTATTTTTAGAAAAACTTTTTCTTGAAAAATTTTTCCATTCATCATTTTTATTAGAAAAATCTTTTTGCCAAACTTTTCTTGGTTCTCTTTTATCTTTGACATATAAATTTTTTCCTGACGCTTGAATTTCTAATACATCACTTTTATCTTTTACAGGTTCTTCTGTAAATTCTGACAGTAACCATTGTTTTGGTATTTCTAAATCAGTCCATTTAATCAATCTTAGTTGGATTTCTGTATCAAATGGTTTGGGTTCAAATATTTCCACAAATGTTTTATCAAACCTTTTTGTAGAGGTTTCTATAAACCTTGTTAATTCATGGATTGATTTCCATTGAATTGCTAAATCATGTGAATCTAATTTCATGTCAGCTCCACATGTTTTTATTTTAATCCTAACTGTATCTTCCCAATTAGGATCATTTATATAAATGAAATAATCTGGTTTGACATTAAACTAAATAATTCCAGTGACTAGATTTGACTAAACTCCTCCAATTATGGCTTTTATTGGGTCTCAAAATCTTTTATCTAAGATCATGACCAATATTGGAGTATTTATTCCTTGTCTAAATAAAGCATTAATTCAAATTTGAATTAATCCTATGTGAATGTATCTAATTTCTGGATATTTCTTTTTCCATTTGGCAACTTTTTGTTTGTCAAATAGAGGGATATCCACTTTTCCTTAGGAAGATAATTTCGCAGTTGTATTATCACTAAATTGTTCAAAAACTCTTACTGAGAAAAAAATTAAATTTTGACATTTTATAAATTTCATTTTTCTTTATTTCTTGTCTTTTTGACTATTCCTCTAATTGTTGATCTATAAAGGAAATTTCTTCTCCTATTACATCTCCCAATCTTATAGTACTCATTTCTTCTGATGTAATTTCTTGTACATCATTCATAAAAATATATTCCTATTCCGATTCTGTTGATTCATCATCGGAAGATATTTCATAAATGATGTCTTCTACATCAGTTATTTCTTCACCATATAAAATTTCAAGATCTTGTTCTTCAAGCATCTTAATCATTTTTGTGCACTTTTTCCTTTTCTAGGACATTGAGGTACAATGTGACCTATTTCATTACAAATGTAGCATCTACATTGAGATTTTTTATTGTTAGAAAATTTTCTTTTCCTAACATATTTTCTTTTCTTAGAAAATTGCTTTTTCTTTTTCCATGGATTCCACTTGAATTTTTTCTTTTTATGTAATTTCCTTGTTTTAGGAATATTACAGCCTATTTTCTGATTTTCTTTTAGAATTTATCACAACATTGTTGACCATATTTTGTTTGGCTAATTTGGTTTTTTACCTTTTTTAGCCTTAACTTCAATACATCTATCAGAGATCAGTCTTAAACAAAGTTTATTCTAAAACCTAGATTATCAATTTACCTAATTTGTGTAGATATTTTGGATATTTTTTAATACTTAATTCACCCTATGGATTAGGGAGTTTGTGAAAGAATTGTTCAAGCCAATATATATTTGCAGGTGGGTCTAACCTAAAATAATATTTTTTGAATAACTTGACATATTCTTCAAATTGACAAATATTACATAATTCTATTTTACTCAATATATAATTAGCATCTTGTTGCAAGAGTGGTTCTCCTGCATATCCACACATATTTTCTTTAATGATTTTTACAAATCCACTTAAAATTTCTTCAAAATTTATAAATAAATTTAGTATAATCTTTTTCCGCTCTTTTCCTTCATTTGTTTTTTCTCACTGTTTTAACCACTGCAAAACATCTCCTTGAAGTGTTGCAGCAATATAGTCTAAGAATTTTTCTTTGGTCCAATGACCTTTATAATTGGTAATTAGAATGGACAAAGATTGTGCCCACTCATCTATTACCTTTTCTTGATCTTTGAATGGGATATTCGATAGATCAAGATATGTGCCATTCTGAGCAATAGTTTGTTTATTCAGATCATCTCTTCCAGAATACAGACCTGGCTCAAAATCTTTACTAACTGATTTACTAGTTAAGGGTTTGACATCTTCATTTGCAAAGATGTTTTCAGAACCTGGATCATATGGAAAATTTTCTTCTCGTTGTCCAAAGTCACCAAATAGTTCTAGATCTAAAGGTTCTTTCATTTTCCATAATTTTCATCTGTTTTTTCAGACTTTGACTCAGAGGATTCAAACTCAATTTAAGACTGTTTTTGAGTATTTGATGTGGTATTCACCACGGTTATGCTTTCATTTTCAGATTGATCGGATTGTTTGTCCAATTCGTTTCTGAAAATGTCATTAACTCATAGTTAAAATGAGTTAATAAAGCTTCATTCTCTAAATACAAGTTTTGTATTTGAGAAAAAAGATAATTTCTGGCAGAAACATATAATGACAGATCTTGATACAATTGTTTCCAATATGCAAGTACTTCAACAAGATTGTCAAATTCTTGTTTATTATACTCAACTTGTGTTGATTCTATGGTACAGATGTCTTCTGTGCCATAGAAAAGTCTTGGAATTGAATGATCTCCTGGATAACTCATTCCATCTTCTAATATTTTTAAATTTTGGAAATTTTCTATTTTCTTAGAAATATATTCAAGTTGATTTTTTGTTTCATTTTTTAGATCAATATATTCGATTTTTGAAATATTTTTTACATTATAATCTATATTATTTATTTTTAATTCTATATGATCTAACCTAGATTCTAGATAATTTTCATTTACATGCTGATTGTTTTCAACTTTTTTAAACCAATAGTAGACCATATATGAAATACTATTTATACTAGTACTAATACTACTAAGAATAGAATCGGATTTACGATCTATATGCATACTATGTAGATATTCATCTTTATTTTTTCCAATAATTTCATCTATACAATCTACTTCGTTTGCATCATTACTTGCCATTTAAGACTATTTTTGGTACCTAAGACCTATTATCTGTTGTTTTCCTGGTGCCTAAAACTAAATTTTCCCTAAACGCTTAATCTTAGCAAATATGGCTAATGGGAGATATGGGCTTTGGAAAAACAGACAAGCATATAAGTTTTAAAATAGCTTAAAATGAAACAATAATTAAACAAACAGAGCAATTATATAGATAAAATCAATGGTAAAATAAAGATGAACATAAGATGAACATGAACATTGATATTTATAAAAACATAAAGCTTATAGAAATAGGCTAGAGAAAAGAAAAAGGCTCAGAGATGCCAAACTACATTACTCAAAACACCTAAAGCCCAACCAAATCTGGTTAAGAGATGCTGGATAAAAACATGTCTAGATTTGAGAAAGATGAAATTGGAATTGCTGACAACCACCAAAACAAAAGCTTGAGCATCACACGCTCTAAGGATTCCATCTTCCTTTCTTTGTTGCAGAAAATTCTATGATTTCTCTCCCTTCAGACAGTCCATGCAATAGCTGCCGGCACCATGTTCCATATCATTGCCAAACCCGACTTGCCACTCTTAAAGTTCCAAGCTTCTAAAGCATTTCTAAAACTGTTAGGCTGTACACAAACAATTCCAAGTTTCTTCAATATCAAGACCCAAAGAGAACTAGCTTGTGGGCAGTGAATTAGAAAAAATTGCCTTATTATTTTTCTACTCAATTTTACGCAGAAACATTCTAGTCAGTAGTAAAAAATTATAGTGATATATTAGTGCATTTGATATGGAAAAATGATAATAACATGGCGCTTCAAGCCACTAATTAACAAAAATTCATCCCAAATAAATAATAAACAAAAGAAGCAAAGAGCCTAAGCATTTCTTCCAAACATGCAAGTGGAAATCTAATTTCAGAAGTCCATGCGTGTAAACAAATTCAGGTAACACGTTTCCCATGTAACTCAGGGGCACGTCGAACATAAAAAAATCGTGGGCAACAAGAATCAGAACAATGTATATTGATCACAAGAAGGAGAGGGGCGGAAAGAAAAAAAAATTGCTTACTCGGTCTCCGATATTGCAATCATTGAGCTCATCATGAGCCATGAATTTGCTAGTCCTTTTGATATAGCGCTTGTAGATAGGGTGATGGTAGAGAAAATCCACAGCCACGACTACAGACTTCTGCATTTTGTTTGAGACCACTATCCCTATCTTCGACTGCATCTTGAATCTGTAACAATTCAGATCAAAACCCTAGTTTTCCCACGGAAGCCCAGAATTTTTATAACCTGAACAGAGCAAGAACCCTGGTTTTCTGTTTTCAGGGTTTTAGCTTGAGGGGTTTTAACTCTCTCAGATGATGACGGGTCGCACTGAGAAAATATGTGAACTCGGACGTTTGCTAGATTAATCCGTCTTCTCTTCCGAGTCATTGACTCGGATCCACCAAAAAAGGGAAAAAGGAGCCGTTGAAGCCGAAAGCACTTGGAGCAAAATTACGTCTTTAAAGTTAAGATGTTCATAAAGCCCAGGTTGGACGGGGCAATCGCCGTCTTATTTTAATTTTAGGTAAATCGCCCAGAATAGCAATGGTCAGGGTAGGTTTTGCGTTTTTGTTAATCGGGTTATGTTCAATTTGGTTTTTGTATTGTATTGTATAAAACGGATTCGGTTTGGTTTTATGGCCAACAAAACCAATTACATATATACGCTTGTTTAACGCAACCCACCACCTTGGATGGATCAGTTTATCGAATAAACCCGATAAATCAACCCAACCCAAACCTATTAGGGTTGTTTTGGGATTGTATTAATAGGTTTAAGTTCTATGCTAAAAATAACCAATTTTGATTCAATAACATTGCCATCCCTAATAGAAACGATGCTTAGGCTGTGTTTGGAACCTTGGATTTGCGGAAAAAAGAAAAGAAATCCCAAAAAGAAAAGAAGAGAAGAGAAAAAAAATAAAAAGAAGGTATTTTCGTTGTTTGGTTTGCTAGAGATAACAAAGAAGAAAGTTTTTAAGAAATCACTTTCGGCTATTTGGTTGTTTAGAAAGAAAATCAAAAGGAAAACCAAACACTTATTATTTTGATTTTGGAGTTGATATTATAATTTATAATTATTAATAAGATGAACTATATCTTTCCAAGTCTCCAATAAAATGAATTATACTTTTCAAGCATAAGTCCACCTATTTAAGCAATTTGCTTAAAAATAGAGCAATATTATCTTGCAGGCATTAATATTAAATTTTCCTAAAAAGAAATAATTTGCACTTACGCTTGTAATCATTGTCCAAATACCTATAATAACAAATATTATCACATTAAAATGTTAATAAATTTGCTATATCCATATCAAAGCCAACCCAAAAAAAAAAAGAAAAAAAGAAACGAATGTGAACGTCAAAATAAGAATATAAAGAGCGCTTAAAAAATGGGTTTTCATTTAAAAACCTGTTCATAATGTGTTGGTATAAAAGAGGGGGAACAGAAACTTTTGCAAGTTTCTTTTCTTTTCCTTCAAAATCCAAGGCTCCAAACACAGCCTTAAGGTATACAATAATAACACTTATGCTTATACCCGTTGAGACCTGGCAAATAAGAGAAAACCACATGGCCCCGTAGGTCGAATAAGAAAAAGCGGACATGTGTTCCTCCACATGGCTGATGAAATAAGAAATAGCACTCGCTCACTCACTCAAATGTATGTGAAAACGCCCAAAGCGGGAAAATTCAAAAGAGTATGAACTACCACGTAAGGTAATAGAAAACTGGGAAGTTGCAAAACTAAATAACTACCCATGCGCAAGTATAAAATACACAAAGATGAAGAGTTCAAGGATCCCGATCCAACATACCAATGAACAAAAACTTTTATTATATTTGATTTGGTCACCCACTCATTTTTATGCAACACTAGTAGAAGAAGTGTGATTATCCCCTTTTATCATTGCTTCTTGTCGCAGTGGCGTACGAAGGCATCTCCTACCCCAGACCAATGACGATATTGGCACAGGCAAACTGATTGTGGCCACCCGTCTCCATTGAAATCCAGTCACACCATCAATCCTGATCCAGCCAAGTGAGTGATTGTAACTGTCATGACCACAAGGTGATTTTTGCATGATTCTCCAAACTAACATCATCAATAGATGCTCCTCAAACTCGTTTGTTGTCTAACATTTTGATGAGAAAAGAGAGTTCAATACCGTTGTTTTTGTTGGTTTCTTTTTCGTTTTATTTCTTCTTAATTTCTTTGAGGTTGACTGTGCTAGTCAACTTCTTTTCATCTTAACACAGCCATTGTCTGATACGGCTATCAACTGTAGTACTCATCTAACACGAGCACATGTATTATAACATCGACCGACTTCAATCAATCTATTATTTATCTACCCACACATTTGTTACAATTAATACCCTTTTTGCTATCCACATAAAAGACCTCTTGTCGAAGAAATAACCCCACCCTATGTACAATCGCCTAAAGCTTAATACATTTATACAAGTAGCTCACCATATAATCAAGCTGACTACAATTCAACAATGATTCTGGTTTCCCGTATGTACAGGCACCCAGGGTCGAATGTCTCTCTAACCCCCTACACCTGTAGGGTGGTGACACGGCCATGACACATAAAAATTGCCACCGCACCGAAGAGGCTCGAAGGAGAAGGGTCAACAAATTTTCTCCCTTCACGCTTTTTGCAATGGCAATATTCCCCATTAAATCATGTTGGAGATTAATTCAAACTCTATGATTTTAGAGCCCCAATGTGATATGTCTTAGTGTTTCTATTTTATAGGTGCGCACGCGTTCGAAACGCGGGCCGCACTACGAGGTCGCACGTGAGTGCATGCCTCCTTCCGGGAAATCAAGATTTTGAAGTCAACATTGCTTGAGGGGGTGCAAGCAGACACCGGGATGCCTAGGGTTTGTTTATTAGGTGGTATGTGGCTTGAGATTCAAGGTAGGGTCTTAGTTACGGTCCGGGGAAGTCCATAGACACCCCGGTCCACCCCGTCGGGTGACGGATCCCACGGGTTTCCTAGTCTAGAGTCAACTTCTTTGATTAACTCACCCAATTCTAATCCGATATGCATTATGTATTTTAAGTTTGTGTGGGGACCACCTGAGTGGTGTGGGTCCCTTTTATTTGATTTTATTTTCTTTTATTTAGGTGGCTTCTGTCTGATTGGGCAGGCCCGGTTGTAAGGCCCGCGGATCCCTTGGTGGGCTAAGCTTAGCCCACATGTCCCTCTGATGGGCCTCGGTCTAACCTTTGAAGGCCTTTCAGGGTTTGGTGAATTTTGGTTGATTTTATTTAGGGTTTAGTGGAGAATTAGGTTTACGATTTACTTGGTGGGCTTGCATGATCTATAGGCCCATTGGGTGGGCCTCACCAGCTTTGCCTTAAGATTTATTATCTTGGTTAAGTTCTTTTCCAATTGGGCTAGGAATGTGCTTGGGGCCCGTGTCCTAGACTTGGGCTAGAAAACTCGAGACTTCTTAGGTTAGGGTTTTGGATCCCTTCCCCTTTCTGGTTAAGTGGGCTTCCCTTAAAGAAGGAAGCAGGGCCCGATAGGCCCAGGCCCATGGTCACAGCCAAACCAAACCCTAGTCTAAGCAAGCATGCTTTAGGTTGGGCTATTATTGGGCCTCGAATGGTATGGTCCACTTACTTGATTATTTGCTTGATTTTAGTTAAACCATCCAATCAGATTAGGTGGGCCTTGTTGGAAGGCCCATGGGCAATTGAGTTGAACCCCTTGGGTCCAAGGCCCATGTTGGGCTTCCGGTTGACCCAGAAACCCTACTGTATGTCTTGGTTTGAGTGAAAGGGGGCTGAAAATGACGAAAGGGGGAAAATGCTGATTTTTAGGGTTTAAAGGGTGCGACTGAAATTGGATTTCAGTTACACCCTTAATATAGCATGACTAAAAATAAATTTCGACCATGCTATATATGTATACATAACCGAAATCCAATTTCGATTATGTATACATTGTGTTCGCTCGACCTGCATTTTCGGGCAAACACAGAAAACACTTTTTTTTTTTTTTTGGTTTTTTGCTAGGGAATGATTTCCTTGGTCCCCCAGGGATGCCCAAGGGTTGTGTGAGTGTGTGGGCCCACAGTGGTTCGAAAATGAAGGGGAGACCCCTTTTAGCCACTTTGGCAAGTCTTCGAATCCAAGGGAAGGCAACTAAGGCTTGGGACCTTGTCTCCCCTCCATGAGCTGAACTCCATGAGGTAACACTACAAAAATGCAAGGAATTAGCGTCGGGGTTTTAGTGGCGGTAACAAAATATCGCCGCTAATACTACATTAATGGTGGTAATAACTTTTGTGCCGCTGAAACACTATCTTTAGAGGCGGTAAATACTTACCGTCACTAAAATAAAGCATAGCGGCCGCTAATAAATGATGCTAATTTACGGCAGTATATTGCCGCCGTTGAATCAATAGCGGCGGTAACATGTTACCGCCGCTAGAGAATTATGCATGTTATTTACCGCCGTTAAAATATGATATTTCGCTGCGGTAAGGTGTTATCGCCGCTAAAGCTTTTATGCATAGCCCGATACCTTTCGCCTTTCCTTTTCTATCGCGCGAACCCCATGTTAGCACCTGATTTTTGCACCCCCAAAATAAAGAAAAAATGAAAAGTCAAACTAAAAGTCAAACCCTGAGGGGGTCAAAAATTGACTTTTTGATTCAAGAGAATTTGGCCATCAAACTTCATATCATTAAAAAGAGCATTTCGACACGGTTCCAACGCAATTGAATTTGCTGGAATCAGAGTCCAGATGAGAAAAATATGAGCTGGTCAAACTTTTGGGGAGCAAAAAGTTGACTTTTTGCTACACCCCAATTCAGCTGCTAAACTTGACCCCAGTGGACAGGTGGTTCCGAGCCGGTTCCAACGACACTAAGTTGGCTGAAATCGGACACCAGACGAAGAAATTATGAGCAGTTGAAGTTTCATAAAAAACTGCCCATGTGGCAAAAAGGCAGCAAAAATGGAACAAATCAATAAAATAAATAAGATAAATGTGTTTAATAATATTTTAATGAAGAGAATCTCGTTTTTTAATAAAATAATCGTAAAAATCGGATAAGAATCCTGCAAAAAGCCAAAATGAATAAAATTTGAAATCCAAATATTTTTTAAATACGCGGGACCGTATTTACATTACGGGCAGGGCATGCCCGTATTTTAATTACGGGCACGCTTCTAGAAGAAAGACACGCGTCGCCGTACGGCGGAACACGCGTCCCGTACGGCCGAATCTGCGATAATTGCATATATTCGTTTTTTGCCCGTATTTGATTTACGGACAAGGCCGCCCGTATTGGAATTACGGGCAGGGTACGCCCGTAGTTCAAATACGGGCACGGGATTTTTGCCTATAAATAGAGAGGTCACCCCCCTTCATTTGAACAAGTCCTCTCTCCCTGGCCATGACCCTCTCCCTCTTGGAGCTCCCCACGACCAAATGCTGTCCAACCACCATCACCCTTAACCTAAACCTATTTTAATTCCCAAATTACCCCTACATTTCTAAACTACCTCAAAGCCATGCCCATATTCTCTTTAGTTTGGTCTTAAACCCATCCACCTTAGTCAAGCCCTTCCCAATTCATCCTAGCAAACCTTGGAGGACGCGGAAGCGCTGCCGAATTTGCCGGAGGAATCACCATTATTGAATAGTCATATTGTGAGTATATCCCCTTTTCCTAATGTGATTATCATTTTTAATGTCTTTTTTACGCTTCTTTTGGATATTTTGATTTTAGTGCTACTAATCAATTTGCTGTTTTCTAAGTTATGGGAAGTTAAAATAAAGAAGGAAGTTATATGAAAATAAAAGAGAGATTGGTGGGAAGAGAAAGGCTTAAAAGGACTCTTGAATAAGCTAATCAAAGCCTTTTTTATGCCTGGATGAAGAAGAAGTTTTAGACCACCTTTTGCTGCTAAAATCACCCCTGTGACTACCCCCTACTCCCCCCTGAAATTGGCCATGGGCAACTAATGAAGAGCTGGTTTTCCAGCAAAGACATCAATGAAGGAAGAAATGGCCATTTAGGCCAAATGGGGAATATGAAACATTTTGAATGACCTGAGATCGTTACTGAAGTCACCAGAGTACCTGAGAAAGCCGCCGGAATGATCCCAGAAAGAATCGGCAGCAAACATGCAAGTTGAGTCGTGCCCGTAAACTCAGGCCGGTCCAGCCTGGACCGTGTCTGATTCACGGGCGAAGGGGACCGGAATCCATTCACGGTCAGGCTGGACCGTATAGCAAACACGGGCGAAATGTGAAATAATGTAAAATTTGTCATTTCTTGGTTCGGTTGGACCTGATCCGGTCTAAACCGGCTTGAACCATCCTTTTAAAACATTTGGGCTACCTTAAGCCCATTTTTGACTTTGGGCCTAGATAGGCCCACCAAGATTCCCTTGGGCCCACTTGTGGGGCCCACTTTTGACTGGCCTATACCAGGCCCGTTTTCAATAAAACGGGCCCAAGCCACTAGACTTTGGCTAATGGGCCCATTCCAAGCCCACTAAGCCCAAACTAAAGTTGTAAATATATAAAACTTAATAAAACAACCAAATGGGTTACCCAATAACCCAACTGGGCCTAAGGCCCAACCGTGGCAACCCACGGGTCTTCCAACGGGACCCGGGTCCGACTCATTTCACTTAAATAAAAAGATAAAATCAAATAAAAGGGACCCACACCTTCAGAGGGCCCCGCTAGACTTAACAAGACAGCATGCTGGTCTAGGAAAGGTGAAAATGACTCAAAAAACCAGGGAGACCCGAGGGACCCGTCAAACCGACGGGGTGGACCGGGGTGTCTTTAGGACTTCCCCGGACCGTAACCGAGGACTTAGCTAGAACTCTGAAAAGCCGCAGACTAGACTTAGACCCGATTAGGGCAAAACCGTGTCTGCCTGCACTCTCAGGCAGTGGCGACTCCGAATGTCCCGAGGCACGCGCCAAAGGTGCGCCCGGTGTGCGATCTAGGCCAGGTTTAGGTGCGCACAGCTTGGCGACTCTGCTGGGGAAACCCTCAACCCAGTCGGACCCTGGTTATCAAATGAGTCAACTTAGGAGGATATAGGCTAATTTAGGAAGTACTTTTTGTCCAACCTTAGTAAGGTATGGAACTCATGTAATTACATGATATTGGGGGATCCTGTCAAACGGACATGATAATCGCCTAAGGTAAGTGGTTTTTAACAGGGACCAATGTGACCCGCCCACTTACCTGGGGATCCACCCAGACATTGTATTACATGTTGTTCTGTACTTTTACTATAAATGTGACATTAAGGAACCCTTTGTTGGCCCTTATCCGAGAATCACCCGAATAGACACAGCACTTGACCCCACTGCACATACAAACACCTCACTACACCGTGAATGAATTTTTTAAACTGCGTGGGGTGACGTGCACGAGGGAGTCTGCATGAATGATCCGAACTGAATGCTGTCGGCACTCTGTGAATACTCTTCTTAACCAAAACCTAGATCTCTCTAGCAGCCACCCTTCTTCAAACGAGAAACTTACTTTTGGGATGGTATTAGCCCTACGCTCCCGTGGCTTGCCGGGGAAAGCAGGGTAAACCCATCTCCCCAGGTTTCTAGATTCATCAAGCGCCATTGGTTTCTTGCCATGGTACGCGAGGGGTCTAGTACTTGGCTCAGACCCTTGAAGGCAGGTGCCTCGGGCTGGGTATCCTTCCCCACCTATTGATTCTGAAAAACCTTGATACTCTGAATGTGAATGGATCTGAATCTGAATGTAAACGCGAATGTTGGAACAAAATAAGGGAAAAATCAATTTAAAACCCAAGAGTCCATCAGGGGTAGCAACCCCCGCCGTTTTTTGCATCAACCTGAGTAAAACCTAGACCATGGGCTGCCTTAGCCCTACTTTAGGAAACCAACCCAATTTGATCAGGGGTCTAACCCCAGATCCATGCATTTGAGTCCTGTGAACCGTGGGCCTCGATCCATTGAGTCCGTTGGAAGCACTTTAAGTCTTAGTCGGCCTTTTGAGCAGATGAGAGCCGGCCAGATCAGACAATCAGACAGCAACAGGCCAAAACAGGGGCAGAAAGACCCTAGATTTAGGATTTCAGCCCACCTACCAAAGAGCAAACTTGTACCCTCCTTTTGGGTTCCCAACAACCTTAAAGGTGATTTTCTTTACAGAATTATTTTTGTAAATTTCGCCCTTGATGGCAAGTTGTAAATATCTTTACTTTGGTCCGACACCAAGAGCAGATGAAAGAACAGATGAAAGAAAAAGGCTGATTAAAACTTAGGAGTGCTTCCTTACACAAGTATGTCTAGGAGTCGTGCTTCGAAAGGCACTAACCCTTCTAGGACTGTGCACACGTTTGTGATATATTTGTTATAATATTTAACTTTCACTTTACTTGTACATATATCTGTTCATGCATTGAGCACCCACATTTCGAGATCATTTACACCAACCTGTTTAGCCGAACCATTCTCAAAATGCACAAAAACCAAAATTTTCGGGCATGCATTGAACCGTCTTCTGAGGTGCACATCAAAATTGCTTTTCAAAACACACAACAAAGTGGCCTTCAGGCCTACATTGAATCGTCTCCATGACAAGCATTAACATTGTCTTTTGCTATGCACAGTAAAGCCGTCATTAGTGGTTATATTGAGCTAGCTGTTTAGACATAAATCAAATCGCCCATTTTGCGGCGTAAATTCTCCATGCCATGATATTAATTGTTCAGGGCACGTTTTCAAAGAAATTTTCAGTCGCCGCCCATTAAGGCACGAATATGATTTCCTGAGGTTTGCACTCATAAAGCACGTGTTGCACGGTTTTGAAAACCATCAAACACAATATGATCTCCAGAGTCTCAATCTCTGAAAGATCGAACCGCAAGTTTTTTTAACATCGCAATTTTCAGGAAAAACTCTTGATTGGATACGGCATTGTCACACACTGTTCACAGTGATGTTTTGTCAAAATTGTGATTTTCATGCATGAAGCATCCCATATCTGTTGTCGTTCATCGTGACACCAGAGCACTACTCACGGTGTAAATGATCTCGTCACACACAATACCTTGTTCATAAGTTGAAAAGAAACTGATTGAGATCTTTTATGAACAGGTACAATTCAGGTACTTCACATTAAAAGCACTACCCAGAAAGCTGAATTGGCAATAAGAAAGGACTGTAATGGATTCTTCGGAGGCCTCAATTCCATCATCATCACAGCAAAGGGCTGAGGAACAGCCGATCACAATGGACTTAAGTCAACAAATCGCCATGACACATGCCATGGGGATTCAAATGCCAGAAATCCAGCAAGGACAACCATCTCAGCCAGCATTGATGACGGCACATCTGCCACCGCAAGACATTCCACTCCCACACCCGATGACAGTACCAACCCACCTACCACCACAAGAATGGCCCGCACCTGTCCAAACGAGACAAGATAAAGTGGACTGGTACAGGACCCAGCAAGTCCAGTTTGAAGAAAAGATGGCAGTGGTACAGGAAGAAAGCAAAGCAGAGCTAGCAGCCATGAGAGAGGAATTGAAACAGCTGCGACCTAGTATGCTCCCAAGCGAGGCTACTCTGGAGAGCCTCTGTTTTTTCTCAGATATTCAGCTCCCACCCAAGTTTAAGTGTCCGGAGCTACACCAATTTGATGGCACTAGTTGCCCATTGAACCACCTCAGATCTTACTCGGCCGACATGTGCCAATACGTGAAAAATGAGAAGATCATGGTGCAGTTCTTCCAGAAATCTCTAACTGGGGCAGCATACTCATGGTTCCTCAGTCTAGATAAGCAGAAGGTTAAGACATGGGATGACCTAGCCGCTGTGTTCATCCAACAGTATCGTTTGAATAGCCAGATGGTTCAGACTAGAGCCGAATTGCAGAAATTGTCAAAAAGGAATAGCGAGTCTGTAAGAGACTATGCTAAAAGGTGGATGGAACTGGCAAGCGTGGTACAACCCCCTCTCCTTGAACAAGAGCGGACTTCCTTGTTCATATCATCACTGGGGCAACCATACTTCACAATGCTGTTGGGACAGTGCACTGTAAATTTCGCCGACCTAATTATGGCGGCGGACAGAATTGAAGATGCGATTAAAATGGAAAAGCTCGGAGGTCCCATGATAAGCTTGTTGCATGGAAACACCTCAAGTGGCAAAAGACAAGAGGGTGATGACAACACAAGCACAGTTCACCTTGTGCAACCTCCTGTGCCATTTCACATCCCTTCTTCAAGAAGTATGAGCCTCCCCTCCGCTAACAATACAGTGGCTCACCTCAGAAGGCGTCTTACCAAAGAGGAGAGAAAGAACCGAGAGTTCACCCCGCTTCCCTATACGCTGGCTGAGTTGTTACCAACTCTCTTGAGGGAGGGACACTTGCAACTGGCAACGCCAAATCCCAAGGCTTCAAAGATGAAGGACTATGATCCAAGCAAGAACTGCGAGTACCATATGGGTGCACAAGGGCATGATACTGATGGATGTTGGGGCCTTCGGCATGCAGTCCAAGACCTTCTTGAAGCTGGGGAACTCAAACTTGATCCCCTACCAAAATAAAATAAAAAAAAAGAGAAGAAAAAAAAAGAAAAAGAAAAAATGAAAAAAAAAGAAAAAAAAAAAAGAAAAAGAAAAAAAATCATCTCTATGCAGCCTAGCATTTCATGGATTCTACTTTCTGATGCTTGTTTCTTCTGGCAGGAACCCCGTCAGTAGTCGACATGAACCGCACTTCAGAGACAAGTCGTGATGCGGCCCAACAAATAACCAATATAGTAGCCTCTCTATGGAGCCTACTACGAATGATAACGATCAGGGAAGAAACATGGAACAAATGCTGGGAAGCATTAGGAGAAGAAAATTTTGAACTGCGATCTCAAGTAAGAAATCTTGAAGAAGAGATCAAGAGCTTGAAGAGAAAGGTACCTCTAAACAGTCAAGAAGTGTGCCGCCCACTAACCATAGTAGGTGGTCAACTACTGAAAGAGAAAGGGAAAGCTGTAGCAGCAAATGTTCCTCAAGTTATGAAAAATCCTTCAAACAACCCCTCGAGGAGAACAAAAGAGGAAGCAGAGGCCAGAATGAAGAGGGTTTTCACCCCTTTACCATATGCACCGGTAGAATTGCTTCCAACACTATTGAAGGAGGGGTATGTACAGATTAAGCCCCCAAATCCCCGAATGATTCGGTCCAGAAACTACAACGCTGCAGAACGATGTGAGTACCATTCTGATGCTCCAGGACACCACACAAACCGGTGTTGGGATCTGCGGCATGATATTCAAGATCTGATCGATCAAGAATTCTTGAAGGAATTGCTTGAGAAACCAGGGTCTGACATCTCTGACAAGTTAGCACAGGTCCGGATATCTGAATCAACCATCTTCCCACAGAAGAGAGGAGATGATGCGGAAAAGGAGGATGAGGAAAGCACCTGAAAGCTTCCTGCCACGACAGGCAACTGAATTCCAAGAATGCTGATTCGTATCAGCCACCTTTTGCATAAATTACTACTTTGCTTTTGTTTATGCTTTCTTTTAATTTCTGAACTTGATAACATGCTTCTTTTTGCAAGCTTATGAAATCTTTTGGGAAATCACCAGAGTGTTTAACTACACCAAGGCAAGATTGTGATCTCGGGACAAACCTGAACAATCAAATTTGAAGAATGGAATGTGCCAGACAGCACAAGCTGTGTGGGTTTCAACATAGCCAAAGGATCCCCCACCAGCACCACATTTGAACCCTACCCTGCCAAGCAGTGGGGTGAGCTGAAAAGAAAAGAAATGAGAGAAAAAGGGCAAGGTGCCCATACCAGTCAAGGGTCACTGACATGATCCAGGATCAATGATCCCAATGACATGATGAGAGGCCATTTTTGGCTGAAATACTTCAAACAAATTCCGCTAGTCAAACATGATTGAGCTTGATCGTCTCATTTTTAACCCATGTTATGTCTAGCCACCCCACACTGGGGCAAAGTCAAAAAGAAAAAAATGAATAAAGATGAAAGTGGTTCTTGAGCCAGTTAATTGTACAAAAAACAAGTAAGTGTTACATTCTCTGTAAAAGGATGAAAGGCCATCCTTGATTTTCTCCAAAAATCATCTGACATAAGATGAAACCCTAGCAAAACACTTTGGGCCTAACAATTCCTTCATTAACCCTACCATGTCCTGTCTTCAAAACTGGGGTACACAAGCTTCATGAAATTGGAGACACGATAAAGACAAGGAGAAGATAGGGCAAAGCGAAAAGCGCCCTAAAAAGGAGAAACGGGATAAAACCCAGAAAACAAGAATGTGAAAAAAAAAACTGGGACAATTCCCTCTGAGAAAAGAAGAAAAAGAAAAGAAAAACAAAAGCTGGGGCGAACCCCAAAAGCAAAAGTCAAGAATTGGGGCAAAAAACCCAAGGAAAGAAAAGAAAGAAAATAACAAAGATGAAAAAAGGGAGAAGCAGCTACAAATTAAAGAAGCTATACAAAGCTGAAGGGACAAAAGATGAAGCAAGCCCTAAACAAGAAAAGTGGACAGGACATGGCTCCTATACTACTCACAAATTTTGAGCCTTTATATCATTTCTTCTGGACCCATAAACCCAGCCTACGTTTCGTCCTGTTATGAAGTCCTTTCTGATTACAGAGAATGTGACACTAACTCCTAGACAAACTGGCAATGACAGAATCAAAGGAACAAAAGAATTTTGGCTAGACATAATGGTTACCCATAGAATGAAGTTATATAGGATTTGAACCTATTTGTCCTACGTTTCTAAACACTGGAACCAAAGCCTACATTTCGTCCTACTAATAAGTCCTCTCTGATCGTGGGATCATGATCCATGAAAATTGACAGGACCCTCAGACTGGGGCAATGCACCGAACCTGAATAAGGAAACCAAGTGAGAGAAAAACCATTTCAAAACCCCCAACCAAGGGTGGGAAAAAGGAAAAAACAAGAGAATGAAAATCAAAAGAACTGGGGAAGGGCAGTGCCAAAGAAACCCCACTGAACCAAAACAACTCCCCCCATTTCAATCTGGGGCATGCCATTGAAGGCAGAAATGTTGATACCCTTGCAGGGAGTGCCGGGAGGCACAATTTCATAAGTCTAAATGAGAGTGTCAGGTGACTGACCCAAAGATTACTGGTCTTGTTATGGACCCACTTTGAAAAGAGGAAATTCCAAACATTTTTGTGGATTTTCAAAAGATTTTAATGGCATGGATTTTGCACATAATTTTGATGGTAAACAAATTCTGATTAACTAAATTTCACTTGAACTTTTGCAGGTACCAACAAAATTGGAAACAAAAAGACAAAGATATCCCAGCACATTCCACGTGTTGGAAAGAAACTGAATGACACAAAAGAGTGTCCCTTAAGGAGCAAGGCGTCTCCCTACCTAGATAGAGCAAGATGTCTCCGAAAAATTGAAAACAGAAAGGAGCAAGGTGCCTCCAAAATTAAATACTAAGAGGAGCAAGGCGACTCCAAAAGAGAGCAAGGCGTCTCTCAATATCAAAAGGGCAAGGCGTCCCTGGAGCAAGGCGACTCCGAAACTAAAAGGGCAAGGCGTCCCTGGAGCAAGGCGACTCTGAAACTAAAAGGGCAAGGCGTCCCTGGAGCAAGGCGACTCCGAAACTAAAAGGGCAAGGCGTCCCTGGAGCAAGGCGACTCCGAAACCAAAAAGGGCAACCCCAAATTAATGGAGCCAGTATATCCCAAAATTGAAGTCATAAAGAACAAGGCGCTTCCTAGCCACAAAAGGCAAGGCGTGTCTCAAAAAGCAAGGCATCCCTGGAACCAGGCAACCCCAAATTAATGGACTCAGTAACTCCCACATTGAAATCTCTAAGGAGCAAGGCGACTCCCACATTGAAATCTCTAAGGAGCAAGGCGACTCCCACATTTGAAATCCATAAGGAGCAAGCTCTAAGGAGCAAGGCGACTCCCACATTTGAAATCCATAAGGAGCAAGGCGACTCCCACATTGAAATCTCTAAGGAGCAAGGCGACTCCCACATTTGAAATCCATAAGGAGCAAGGCGACTCCCACATTGAAATCTCTAAGGAGCAAGGCGACTCCCACATTGAAATCTATAAGGAGCAAGGCGACTCCCACATTTGAAATCCATAAGGAGCAAGGCGACTCCCACATTTGAAATCCATAAGGAGCAAGGCGACTCCCACATTGAAATCTCTAAGGAGCAAGGCGACTCCCACATTTGAAATCTCTAAGGAGCAAGGCGACTCCCACATTTGAAATCCATAAGGAGCAAGGCGACTCCAATCCATAAGGAGCAAGGCGACTCCCACATCTGAAATCCATAAGGAGCAAGACGACTCCCACATCTGAAATCCATAAGGAGCAAGGCGACTCCTATATTGAAATCTCTAAGGAGCAAGGCGACTCCCACATTTGAAATCTCTAAGGAGCAAGGCGACTCCCACATTTGAAATCTCTAAGGAGCAAGGCGACTCCCACATCTGAAATCTCTAAGGAGCAAGGCGACTCCCACGTCTGAAATCTCTAAGGAGCAAGACATCTCCCACCATTTGAATGAAAGCCGTCTCCCACTTCTAAATGATATGAAAAGGTGTCTCTCAAGAAGCAGAGTGTTTCCCGAGATTTGAGAACCAGATTGAACAAAATGACAGAGAATCAAGATTGAAGGACAAGGTGTCCACAAGAAGCAAGGTGCCTCCACGAAGAAAGAGGCTGGCAAAGAAGAAACAACAGAAAAAGGAGAAAAGCAATAATGGGCAAATTCGCCCCCTTTTGTAAATTTTGATTTCCCACTTTTGTAAATAGCATAGGCTAGAGTAGATGTGTGTGGTCTCCGAGATGATGGACAGCAGCGCGGAAGCTTCCTCCCGTCCTCCCACCTGCACCCCCAAACCCATACCCTGGCCTACTTTAAAAAAAAAAAAAAAAAAAAACTGAAGTCACTAAAAGCTTTAAAGGAACAAACAAAAAGAAAAGAACATTGTTAAGTGCCTTGCATCAACGTCGAAACAGGCTGATGAGCTCAAAATTTAATCCTATCTTTCTAAAAAAACTAAGGAACAACCCTATTCAAACCCGAAAGAGGGTATAGGGATTCCCAAAATCAGGAAGTGATACCAGACATCTGACGCTTCCCTTTTAAACAATTCAGTGATTGAGCTCGTCGACCATGTCGACAGAAATGCAAGGTGCAAAAATAAGGTTCTTTTTCTTCTTTGCCGTTCATCCCCTAAGGTGACTCCAGCAAAGAGGGGCAGCTGTTAGCACCTGATTTTTGCACCCCCAAAATAAAGAAAAAATGAAAAGTCAAACTAAAAGTCAAACCCTGAGGGGGTCAAAAATTGACTTTTTGATTCAAGAGAATTTGGCCATCAAACTTCATATCATTAAAAAGAGCATTTCGACACGGTTCCAACGCAATTGAATTTGCTGGAATCAGAGTCCAGATGAGAAAAATATGAGCTGGTCAAACTTTTGGGGAGCAAAAAGTTGACTTTTTGCTACACCCCAATTCAGCTGCTAAACTTGACCCCAGTGGACAGGTGGTTCCGAGCCGGTTCCAACGACACTAAGTTGGCTGAAATCGGACACCAGACGAAGAAATTATGAGCAGTTGAAGTTTCATAAAAAAACTGCCCATGTGGCAAAAAGGCAGCAAAAATGGAACAAATCAATAAAATAAATAAGATAAATGTGTTTAATAATATTTTAATGAAGAGAATCTCGCTTTTTAATAAAATAATCGTAAAAATCGGATAAGAATCTTGCAAAAAGCCAAAATGAATAAAATTTGAAATCCAAATATTTTTTAAATACGCGGGACCGTATTTACATTACGGGCAGGGCATGCCCGTATTTTAATTACGGGCACGCTTCTAGAAGAAAGACACGCGTCGCCGTACGGCGGAACACGCGTCCCGTACGGCCGAATCTGCGATAATTGCATATATTCGTTTTTTGCCCGTATTTGATTTACGGACAAGGCCGCCCGTATTGGAATTACGGGCAGGGTACGCCCGTAGTTCAAATACGGGCACGGGATTTTTGCCTATAAATAGAGAGGTCACCCCCCTTCATTTGAACAAGTCCTCTCTCCCTGGCCATGACCCTCTCCCTCTTGGAGCTCCCCACGACCAAATGCTGTCCAACCACCATCACCCTTAACCTAAACCTATTTTAATTCCCAAATTACCCCTACATTTCTAAACTACCTCAAAGCCATGCCCATATTCTCTTTAGTTTGGTCTTAAACCCATCCACCTTAGTCAAGCCCTTCCCAATTCATCCTAGCAAACCTTGGAGGACGCGGAAGCGCTGCCGAATTTGCCGGAGGAATCACCATTATTGAATAGTCATATTGTGAGTATATCCCCTTTTCCTAATGTGATTATCATTTTTAATGTCTTTTTTACGCTTCTTTTGGATATTTTGATTTTAGTGCTACTAATCAATTTGCTGTTTTCTAAGTTATGGGAAGTTAAAATAAAGAAGGAAGTTATATGAAAATAAAAGAGAGATTGGTGGGAAGAGAAAGGCTTAAAAGGACTCTTGAATAAGCTAATCAAAGCCTTTTTTATGCCTGGATGAAGAAGAAGTTTTAGACCACCTTTTGCTGCTAAAATCACCCCTGTGACTACCCCCTACTCCCCCCTGAAATTGGCCATGGGCAACTAATGAAGAGCTGGTTTTCCAGCAAAGACATCAATGAAGGAAGAAATGGCCATTTAGGCCAAATGGGGAATATGAAACATTTTGAATGACCTGAGATCGTTACTGAAGTCACCAGAGTACCTGAGAAAGCCGCCGGAATGATCCCAGAAAGAATCGGCAGCAAACATGCAAGTTGAGTCGTGCCCGTAAACTCAGGCCGGTCCAGCCTGGACCGTGTCTGATTCACGGGCGAAGGGGACCGGAATCCATTCACGGTCAGGCTGGACCGTATAGCAAACACGGGCGAAATGTGAAATAATGTAAAATTTGTCATTTCTTGGTTCGGTTGGACCTGATCCGGTCTAAACCGGCTTGAACCATCCTTTTAAAACATTTGGGCTACCTTAAGCCCATTTTTGACTTTGGGCCTAGATAGGCCCACCAAGATTCCCTTGGGCCCACTTGTGGGGCCCACTTTTGACTGGCCTATACCAGGCCCGTTTTCAATAAAACGGGCCCAAGCCACTAGACTTTGGCTAATGGGCCCATTCCAAGCCCACTAAGCCCAAACTAAAGTTGTAAATATATAAAACTTAATAAAACAACCAAATGGGTTACCCAATAACCCAACTGGGCCTAAGGCCCAACCGTGGCAACCCACGGGTCTTCCAACGGGACCCGGGTCCGACTCATTTCACTTAAATAAAAAGATAAAATCAAATAAAAGGGACCCACACCTTCAGAGGGCCCCGCTAGACTTAACAAGACAGCATGCTGGTCTAGGAAAGGTGAAAATGACTCAAAAAACCAGGGAGACCCGAGGGACCCGTCAAACCGACGGGGTGGACCGGGGTGTCTTTAGGACTTCCCCGGACCGTAACCGAGGACTTAGCTAGAACTCTGAAAAGCCGCAGACTAGACTTAGACCCGATTAGGGCAAAACCGTGTCTGCCTGCACTCTCAGGCAGTGGCGACTCCGAATGTCCCGAGGCACGCGCCAAAGGTGCGCCCGGTGTGCGATCTAGGCCAGGTTTAGGTGCGCACACCGCACTTTCCGCACTTTCCCTCTCCTTCAGATTTCGCTCAGATCTCGTTCGATTGCATCAGGTATCGCTCGATTCCTACCTTTCCCTTTCTATCGCGCGAACCCCACTTTCCCCACTTTCCCTCTCCTTCAGATTTCGCTCAGATCTCGTTCGATTCCATCAGATATCGCTCGATTCCTACCTTTCCCTTTCTATCGCGCGAACCCCACTTTCCATCTCCTTCAGATTTCGCTCAGATCTCGTTCGATTCCTTCAGATTTCGCTTGAATCACAGCAACCCACGATCCATACCTTATCATCGCGCGATCGGTATAAATCCGCCTCAAACACGATCAAACACGAACAGAACCCTAGCCTCTTTCTTCGTGTGTTTGCCGCTGTTTCCCTTCTATCACCGTTGACCCTTGCCGCCGTCGACCGTTTCTTTGCTTTTGTTCGTGTGTTTGCTGTCGACCCTTGCCGCCGTTTTTTATCTATTTCCGTTATACAAAGTGAGTAACACAAACATTTGCGACAGCCCTAGATCCTGCTTTTCGATTCCGTCTGAAAGATGAAGAACTCGTAGGTAATTCTCTCGTCTTAATAGTCTGATTTCTTTCCTTTTTTTCCCAGCTATTTCGTACTTATAGTTGTACTATAAATTTTAATGATGTTTATGTGTTTTGTTGGAGCACTGCAAGTCTGTGAGTGTGCATTTTATTCTTGTTTTTGAGGGGTCGTCTAGACCTTTTTGGTCTTCCTGTAGAATCTTTGGATTCTGCAACTTTCACCCCTCACCTCCCGTAGTCTTAACATTTTTTTTGAATATTCTGAAATCATTTTAGCCTCCATCATCAGCATTAATAAAAGTTTTATCTCAATTGGTTGGGGAGGCAATATAAATCTTGTTCCACCATTGCTAATATTCTCGACTTACCCTCCCCTATTAGGACTGTTCACGGACTCTTTCAGATATATTCATTTCTATCTTTCTTAGTCTTCCTTTAAATCCATCTAAAACTCGCCTTTTCCTTGACTAGAATATGTAGCTCACTTGGCACACTAGATACACCTATCCACTTTAAGACATCAAGTCATCGAGCTCTAATTTTATAGGCAATGTCTCTCTGATTATGGATAATTGATCCAATAGAACAGAAGTGGTTACTGTTGAAAGCATCTTGGTTTTTCATGTTTACTCTGCTTCATCCTATAGCTAGTAGTGCTAAATCACATCCCATATTTTTGGTCTTAAGCCTACTTATGTTTGAAATTTTTTAGTTTAGAATATCCCTCCATGGTTCTATTTTTTTTTGGTCCACTAATACCATATATTTTGCATTTAATATACACCAAATATTTCCATAAATAATGGAAAAGATAAAAAATGAAATAAAAAATAAGAGGCTCAAACCCTATTCATGTTGTAGGCATATTGTTTCTGGAAATTATATATACGATTTCAAAGTGCTCAAACATGGAAAGGTTCCTTCTTACATGTTGCGGTGACCAAAAGTGTCCCTGTCATGGTATTGAAAGCATTCCACCCCTCTTTCATGAGGGGAAGAGGGGGAATGGCCCGATAGACCTTGCCTCGAGTCTTGCGGTCAAACCATGCATCCCACTAACAAGGGTATCCATCACAGCAAATATAGATAAATTGAATGAATGATGAGGCAAGCTGTAAAACCATGACCTAAGAGTTTGTGTGCATTTATTCATGCCATTGTGTATACAAAGGAGATAAAACTAAAGGGGGAAAGCCCTAGCATGCTCTCTAGGTAGACCATGCAAGTGCATGTGAGTGTGTGTGGGGTACTCATACATGTAAATACAAAGGGGGGACTCCAAAAATTAGTGAGCAAGCAAAGGGGGAGGGGGACATGGACATATTGTTCATGCTCATTCTAACACATGCCATTACTATTGTGCGCACCTAAAAACGGATTCCTAGATCGCACATGGGGCGCACGTGGAGTTCGTGCGTGCTTCGGGACATTCGGAGTCGCCACTGCCTGAGAGGTGCACGCAGACACGGTGATTGCCCTATCCGGGTCTAAGTCTAGTCTGCGGCTTTTCAGAGTTCTAGCTAAGTCCTCGGTTACGTCCGGGGAAGTCCGAAGACACCCTGGCCCGCCTCGTCGGTTTGACAAATCCCTCGGGTCTCCCTGGTTTTGAGTCAGTTTCAATCTCCCTAGTATCAGCAACCCACTTTTTTTAGTCTGGCGGGACCCTCTGGTGGTGTGGGCCCCTTTTTATTTTATTTTATCTTTTATTTAGATGAGATGGGCCGGATATGGTTCCCGTTGGAAGACCCATGAGTTGCCAAGGTTGGGCTTGGGCCCAATAGGGTTATTGGGTAACCCTTTTGGTTTGTTTATTTAATTAAATTATATACACATGGTGGAGCTTGATGGGCTTGAATTTGGCCCATTTAGCCAAGGGTCAAGTGGCCTTGGGCCCGTTTGTTGAAAACGGGTCTGGTTTGGGCCGATCAAAGGTGGGCCACTTAAGTGGGCCCAGAGAGGTATTGGTGGGCCCATCTGGGTCCACTGTCTTTCAATGGGCTGAAAATAGCCCAAATAACCAAATTGAGTCGGGTTAAACCAACTTGGGTCGGTTCAAGCTCGTTTGGGTCGAAAAAGTTAATTTTTAATCATTTTTATGAGATGATCGCATTTACTCTGCAGTCTGACCGTGACCGTAGTGCATCTGCGGTCATGCTAAGACCGCAGATTACTACGGTCATGCCTTAACCACCCTGAGTATGCGGTTTCTGCCCAATTTTGCTGTTTTGTGCCGATTTTGCTTGGGATCAACTTGGTTGGTCTTCTAGGAGCTCCGGCGACTTCTGTTGGGATTCTCAGCACTTCTGTGATTCAAATGTCTTGATTGGTCGTCAAATCTCCTTCTTTTCCTTTGGTGTTTAGTAATGGAACAAAGTCCCATTTTTCTCCATTTTTGCTAAGTCACCTTCCTATTGTTTAAAATGAGAAAGGAAAGAAGGGATAGGATAGGATTACATGGGATGAGCTAAAGAGGACAAACCCCTCTTGAACTTGTTAATAAAACCAGTTAATTAACCATGTTAGTTTGCCTCTATTGTAAAACTACCCTCCTTCTCTTCCGTATAGAGACATCCATTTTCATGAGGTCTCTCGTGACATGCAAAATGTAATAAACAAGTTAGGAGTAATATAAGAGACTGAAAAATAAGTAAGGAAATGAAGAGACTTGAAGGGACGTCAAAATCAGTTTATTTAAAATTATTAGAATACTTACAGTATCACTACCTGTTAGTTTTTGTGTGTCGTGGATCTCCGAGAATTCTGGCAGCGCTTCTGCACTCCTGTTGGTTTTCCGAACTGGTTTTGAAGAGAGGGTTCCCTTGCTTCGGGTTGAGAGAGATAAAAGGTGGGGATAGTGAGTAGATTTTGGCAGCGCTTCCGTGCCCTAGTGAATTCTCCAAATTGGGCTTGAAAAGGGGTTGACTACCGTGAGGTTGAAAGGATTGAAAGAGAAAGGGATTGGGCAAGGTCTAAGGGCAAAATAGGGATTTTTATAGGCTAGTGGGATTCTGGCAGAAGTTGGGCAGAGGTTGGACGAGCAAAAAAAGCAAGGAAGAAGAAGGGGAGAGGCTTGGGGGGCAGCTTACACAAATGGGGGGGGGGGGGGGCTGGCCCCTATTTATAGGCATTTTTTTCGTGCCCGTATTTGAAGTGCGGGCATGCCTTGCCCATACTTCAAATGCGGGCATGCCTTGCCCGTAATTCAAATGTGGGCGAAAAACGCACATTTTCAAATCTTGCCGAATCGGCCGTATGGGACGTGTGTCTTGCCGTACAGCGTCGCGTGTCCCTTCCAGAAGGTGTGCCCGTATTTGAAGTACGGGCATGCCCTGCCCGCACTTCAAATACGGGCGAGCACGTTTTGAAAATGTTTGGATTTCAAACCATTATTCAATTTGATTTTTTGTAAAGATTTTATTCGATTTCTTTGATTATTTTATTATAAAATGAGGTTCTTTGATTAAAATATTTAATATATTAAAAACATATTTATTTTATTGATTTATACTGCTTTTTGCTGCCTTTTTGCCACATGGGCAATTTTTCTGAAACTTCAACTGCCCATAACTTTTTCGTCTGGTGTTCGATTTTAGCAAACTTAGTGTCATTGGAATCAGCTCGGAGTTACCTGTTCATTGGAATCAATTTGGACAGTCGAATTGGGGTCGATCAAAAAGTCAACTTTCGCTCCCCAAAAGTTTGACCGGTTCATAACTTTCTCATGTGGACTCCGATTCCAGCAAACTTAGTTGCGTTGGAACCGTGCCGAAATGCTCTTTTCAATGAGAGGAAGTTTGATGGCCAATTCTATTTGGATCAAAAAGTCAATTTTTGGCCCCCTCAGGGTTTGACTTTTTATTTGAAATTTTCATTTTCTTCATTTTTGGGGTGCAAAAATCAGGTGTTTACAACTATATTCCATGACACCATGACACTTCATGCTTTATATAAAAAAAACAAGTAAAAGAAAGGTGGAGAGGGGGCTTTAATGGGGGTACATGAGATTGAGAGAAGTGAGAAGGACATGCCATTCTCATTATCAAACAAGGAGAATAAATGACATCAATATGGAGTACCACGTTTTTCAAAGGGTACCGTAATCCACATTACCATAACCTCTCATCTCCCATCTCTTTGGGTTCCAGTACCTTCCCTTTACCATGAGATCCCTTTCTTGTGAAGAAATGAAGAAAAATAGTGCAAAAGAAGAGGAGAAGAACATGCTCAAAGGGAAAGAAAACAATATGCAAAGCACAAAATGATACAACATGCTCCAATCATGCCTATTTTCATATATGTGGGATAAAATACAATGGGGAGACTTACCTTGGGGTGTGAGGTCTTCTTGTATGGTGTTGGAGTCCCTTTGAGGTGAAAACAGCAACTTGAGTGTAAGCACCCAAATTTTGATCAAACCAAAAAGAAAAAAGAAGAAGAAGAAGAAAACAAAAAGTGTGTGCTAAAAGACAGCAGAAAAGTCAAACCCTAAGGGGTCAAAAATTGACTTTTTGATCAACAGAAAATTGGTCACCTTGCCCTATCTCAATGGATAGAGAATCTCGACACGGTTCCAACGCAACTGAGTTTGCTGGAATCGGAGTCTGGATGGAGGATTTATGGGCCGGTCAAACTTGAGTGTGAGCCGAGAGTTGACTTTTTTAACCCCGAGCCAGGTACTTAGCTCTATATCATTGGATAGAGGGCTCCGATACGAATCCAACGCAACTTAGTTTGCTCAAATCGGAGTCCGGATGAAGGAGATATGAGCCGTCAAAGTTTCCGAGCAGAAAAACCGGAAACTGCACACGTGGCGAGTGGCGCAAGAAAATATCGCGAGGGGCAATCCGTAAATATCAAAACATGAAAAATATCCCAGGGTTCAAAGCAAAATTTCGCAGGGGGCAATCCGTAGATATCCAAAAGTGTCAAATCGGTCAAGTCGATGGGCAAATCCGTAATTTTTTTGATTTGTATCCGACCAAATATATGGGATACACATAGGTTTGTGTATAACCGACATCAAATGTCGGATACAAAGATTTGCTCGGCGAGATTCGCGCCGATTCCCCGACAATTTCGCGGCGGCATTAATTTTTTGAAATGATTGTGTTTGTATCTGATATGTTATGTCGGATACAAAGGAGGTTCAGTGTATCCGACATAAAATGCCGGATACAAAGGAAGTGTAGTGTATCTGACATTAAATGCCGGATACATTCAGTTTTCTATAAAAAGGCAACAGCAGCCCCATTTCGGGGGTTGGCTTCCTTTGGGCTGTTTCCACCTCTTCTTCCTCACCCTTCCTGGTACGAAACCACCCACTCTCACACCTCCTTGCTCCTTGAACCCTTGGAACACCACTTAAAGACCACCCTACCCCTTTCTACTATCTTCTTCCCCATTCAAGCCTTGAGAGAAGACACAAGTTTGCTGTTGGTGCTTGGAGGTGCTGCTCCAGCAGTTTTCAAGCTTCAAAGGAGTGTCTCCACACTACTCAAGAGCTGAAGAACCCCTAGGTGAGGCTCCTTATCACAATGTATTGCACATATATTTTTATGGGAATTTTCTAACGATTTTCTAACCTTGTTTTCTTCCTTAGCAAAAATCTGATTGTAGTATTCGATAGCATGTGTCTTCTTCTCCTTTTTTGGTAAGATGGAGGTCTCCAAAGGTAAGGGAGACCCCATACATGACCCCATGGGAGGATGAAAAGTCCTATTGCCCCACTTTTGGCCTCACCAAGCCACTGTTTTGGCATATGCATGGTTGCTTTAAAAGGAAGTACGTTTCCTCATGCTTAGCTGTCTTTTGTACCCCATGTGAACCCTCCATATTCCCTTCTCGTGTTTGCTCTCCTCTCTCCCATGTTACTACTTTCTGGACGTTCCTGGTGGTGGTCATGAGACTTCCCTCTCGCATGCTCTAAAAGCCAAAGGTTGAGAAAGGGTGTGCATGTGTAAACACCCACTTCGTTTAATTTGTGTTACTTTTTGTGCTTGTTGTTTTGGGTGAAATTAGAAACCAGAATAGGGACTCCTTGGTCCCTGTTCAGTCATGGCATATGGTCCAAAACAGAAGAGGTAAATGCAATGCCTCTTCCCTCTCTTATTCCGTGTGGTAAGAATCACCAAAAGTGACCAAGAGGAGGTCTTCCTCTCACCTGAACCACTGTGGGCTCACACAGGAGCCCACACAATCCTTGGAACACCCCAAGGAGCCTAAAAACCCAACCCCAATGCAAAAACCCGAGAAAAAGGCTTCTGGGGGTTGATCCGGCAACTTAGGTCGGATCAACAGGAACCCATGTGTAGCCGGCTAAAGATGCCGGATACATTGAGCCTAGTGTGTAACCGGCATCTCAGGCCGGCTACACTGCCAGACTGCTTTTTTGTTATCTTTGATGGTGATGTGCTGATTTTTTGGCTTGTTTGATCAATCCGGATGAACCAGAAGGGTTTCCGGGTCACCAAGAAACCCCAGGATGGGCCATGGACCAACCCGGTCCAAATTGATTTCCGGTGGGCCTTCCAACAGGGCCTACCAAGCCTGACCAACTTATTTGTGCTTAAATAAGATAATTAAAAGAATTGAGTGGGCCAGACCCTTTGAGGCCCATCAAAGCCCAACTGGGGCAACATGCATGTTTAGATCTAGGCTTGGTTTGGCCGAGACTGCGGGTAGGGCCGATCGGGCCCACTAAAGCCCATCGAACCAAACCGACTTGGGGTTTCCAAACCCGAGCTCATGAAGTCTTGGGCTTTCAAGCCCAAGCCCAGGTAAAGGGCCCCAAGCCCAAGGCATGGCCCATTTTGGCACAGATTAAGAAAGATAATCAAAATCACTTGGCAACTAACTGTGTGGCCCGCTCAAGGGCCCACAAAAGCAATCCCGGCCTACTTGGCATGAAAATCATTTAATTCTAAACTTAAACTTCAAATAAAATCCATCAAATCAACCAAAGCCCAAAATGGGTTATCCAACGTAACCCCAAACGGGACTTGGGCTTCCACTAAAGCTCAAATGGGCATCATGTGGGCCTTCCAACGGGGCCCACACACCAGACCCAGATCACTCAGGTTAAAGAAGATAAAATCAAGTAAAGGGATTTACACCAATCAGGCAGTACACGACCAGACTTAACCAAAAACTGCATATCGGATTAGGAATCGGATGAGATAGACCAAGACCAAGTTGACTCAAAACTAGGATAACTATGGGACCTGTCATTCAACGGGGTGGACTGGGGTGTCTACGGACTTCCCCAGACCCCAACCAAGAACATACTTAGAATCTCAAGCCGCAGACCAAGCCTTAATAGACTAACTTAGGCACCCAGGTGTCCGCCTGCACCTCATCAGGCGGTGGCGACTCCAAATTCCCATTTTTACCCAGTGCGACCAAAATAAGGTGCGCACATTGAGCTCCTCTTTTGCTTCAAACAAGTCCTCCTTCTATGCTCCAAGTGAAGAGGAATGAGAGAGGGGAGGGTTATTTGAGTGTTTGGATGGGGTTCTAGAGCTTGGGAGAAGGTTAGAGAGAGGGAGATGGAAGTTTCGTGTAGGAGATACATGGGGAGAACAACAAAAAATAGCCACACTAAACAAAGGAGCTGTTGCTCCTTATTTATAGTAAAAAATTTGTAACTGAAAATTAATTTCGGTTACACTTATTTTGAGTGTGACCAAAATTTATTTTCGGTTACACTATTTTCATTTGTAACTAAAATAAAATTTCGGTTACACCTATTTTAAATTCACAATGACGAAAATGCAGGGATAAGATCAAAAAATCTGTTGGAAAATCTGAAATCTTATCCTAAATTTCGGTTATTTTTAGTAAAAAATGATTTTTTCCAGATTTGCCCTTGATTTGACTGGATTCTCTCTCCTATTGAGAGAATCCGAATTTTGTGATTTTTTTATTTAATTTAATTATTAAAAACGAGATATGTTGGAAAAAACATAATTTTATTCAAGATATTTTTAGAATACTAATATTATATTCAAGATATTTTCTCCTTTTTGTCCTTTCTTCGTCGCGTGGCAGATTTCTGCACATTCGCCATGTGGACGGTTTTCTGAATTTTTGCCCTAGGGCTCGACCTGCTCATAACTTTTTCATCCGAGCCCTGATTTTGGCAAACTCAGTTGCGTTAGAACCATGTCGAAATTATCTATCCACTGAGATGGAGTATTGCAGTAAATTCAAGTTTTGAGCACAGAGCTGAACCGCTCCCAAAATTTTAAACAGCTCATATCTTCCTTATTCGGCCCTGGATTCTGGAAAATTCAATTGTGTTGAAACCGTGCCAGAAATCCCTATTCGTCGGGATAGAGATGGCAGTTAATTTAGGTTTGAGTAGAAAGTCAATTTCTGCTCCCCGGGGTTTGTTCTGCCTATAACTTCCTTATTTGAACTCTGATTTTGGCAAACTTAGTTGCACTGAAACCGTGTCGGAATTGCCCATCTATTGAGATAGGGCACGACAGTCACCTTGAATTTGATCAAAAATTCAATTCTCTCCCTTAGGGTTTTGAGCTGACTTTTAGGGTTTCCACTTCCAACATTTGCGGGAGGTGTAAAAATGAGGTGCTTACAATAGGGATGTTGCTATTTGATGGGTTTAAGTTGATTGAATTATTATTAGTTGCTATTTATTAGAATTGGGTAATTGAGTTTGAGAGAAAATAGGAAGCTGGAGTCATAGTAGGATTCTACCAATTGGGGGTCATGTAGAGGCTATTTAAGGTGAATTCTTGTGTATTTTACATATATAGAGATCTTATATGTAAAGATCCGAAAAATAAAATAAATTATTTGATATTTTTGCATTATTTCTCTCTCTATCATTGCTTACAATTGGTATCGGAGCGAGTTCAACAAAAAGAAATCATGGCAGGTAATTTGAATAATGTAAGTGGGTCTTAGCAGAATGTTCCCATATTTAATAGTAATAATTGTCAATTTTGGTGCATTAATATGAAAATCTTGTTTATCTCTTTATGATTTATGGGATTTGTTTGAGAATGGGTATGAAGAATCTATTGAGCAAGAAAAGTTGAGAACAACCCAACGTAATGAATTGAAGGATAAACAAAAGAAGGATGCAAAGGCTCTTTACATTATCCAAGTAGCTTTGGATAACACGATATTCCCAAGAATAATGGCAGCAACTAGTTTAAAAGAAGCATGTGATATCTTTAAAGAGGAGTATAAAGGTACATTGAAAGTGATTACTATAAAATTATAGACTCTTCGTTGTAGATTTGAAAATTTATCTATGAAGAATTTGGAGTCAATTCAAGAGCTTTTCTGACAAATTAGTTTGGTTGTGAATCAAATTAGATCATATGGAGAGGAATACATAGATATGAAAATTGTTGAAAAAGTGTTATGAAGCCTTCCTTTTAAGTATGATCATGTAGTAGCCGCCATTGAAGAATGAAAAGATTTATTCATGTATTCTGTGAATGAACTAATGGGTTCTCTACAAGAACATGAGTAGCGTTTGAATAAGAATACATAAGATTCATTGAAGCAAGCATTTCGGACAAATGTTGATTTGGAGAAAGGATCAGATGCTTTTGGAAGAGGACACGATATACAAGGTCGTGGACGTGGAAATAAATTTAGAGGAAGAAGTAGAGGTCAGTTCCATGATGATGAGAGGAATTCTAATGAAGTAACAATGCTTCCACATCCTTGTATTGTTCAATTTGCGAAAGAACAAATCATGTTGATAAGGGCTGTTATTATAGAAGCAATTCAAACAATAGAACTTTGCAATGTTATTAGTGTAAAAGGTGGTCACACTACAAAGTATTATTACCAAAATGTTGGCGAAGAAGCAAATTTTCATGAAAACAGATGAAGAAAAAAGGACTAAATTGAGGAGATATTGCTTCTTTCATGTCTTTCTGAAAATAGATGATGATGTATAGTATTTAGACAGTGGATGTAGCAATTACATGACTGGAAATATGAATTATTTTTGTGAAAATTGATGAAACTATCAATCAACAAATGAGATTGGATGATAATAATCTTATCAAGATACAGGGATTTGGAACTATCGTTATTGACATAGAGTATGGAAAGAAGTTGATATCTGATGTTATGTATGTTCTTGGGGTACCTCAAAATTGATGAGGAAGGCTTCTTTTGCAGTTTTTGATAATTATGAATGTATGGTTTACAATAAAAATTCCATGAAGAAGATATTCTCTGTTAAAATGACAGAAAATAAGATGTTCCCACTTTTATTTTCAAAACTTGATGTTAATGCATCTATTGCATCAAGTGAAGGTTCCATGTTTATGGCATAGATGGTTTGGACATTTAAAATTTGGTGAAGATGATGGGAAAGATTAAGGTATAGGCGATGGAGATGATGATGATAGTGTAGGACATGATGATGAAGACAACGAATATGCCAATAATGTTAAATTAGAAAAAAGGAAATTAAGAAGATGAAGATGATGATGATAATGGTGTTGGTAATAACCTTGGAAATGATGAGATTTTAGAAA
>OX387189.1:1983723-2111223 GCA_947561395.2 Buxus sempervirens
GCCTGGGTGACCCTGCTGGGCACCCCCCTTTAATTTATGTTCACCAGGGCGCCTAGCACATGGCCTGGGCGACCAAGCTGGGGGCCCCCTATGCAAATTTCACACATTGGTCGCCTAAGCGACCGAAAACCCTACGTTTCCGTAACTCCATTTTTCCCAAATCCAACTACAAAACTTGCTCTATTTCATCTCAAACACATCAAAAAGCATCCTTAAAACTCTAGGATCAAAACCCAACAACATTTATACCCTATACATTCCCCAACCCAAATCGATCGTATAAACCCCAAAAATATCGCATGAATCCAAACGAACATCGATTCTTTGTTTACAATGAGATTTCTTTACAAACATTAAGTAGAAAGGTGGTACTTACCTGGAGATTAGAAAATCCCAAGCCAAGGCTTTCCCTTCTTCACTGTTTCTCCTTCTTCCCCTTTTCTGCAAACCCTCGAGCTCTTCTCCTTTGTTCTCTTCGTATTCGGCAAAGTGGTGTTTTGCCCTTAACCAAATCTTCAGGTTAAGGCATAGGCTCCTTTGGCCCTTTTACAAAATTTCCCCTCGCACTTGAGCCCCTTTTCCCACATTACCCTATTCTTACCAAACACAATCTTTACATTAATTTACTAGGCGAGTTCAAACAAATCTAAGTACCATAAACCAACTAATACTTAATAATGTGAGAGAAACCTTAGTTGAGCTGACCTCATTCCAATATTAGATGGTCATAAATCAGTAGCTCCCAAATTCTTAACATTGCCCACATCACCTTCACCTTCATAACAAAGTTAATTAGTCAGTAAATCCCAATTAATAATAAGCTAAATAATTAGACTTAAATTAGAAAATACGAGGTCTCACACAAATCTTTATATCTTTTAGCTTATTCGACTTTAGGATCATTCTCCTCCATTAATCCATCGGTTCTTGTCAAAAAATCCCAGTTCTTTGCATCCCTTGTCCATCACTTCAGAATGTAATGCTTGGGGAAATGTGTGATTTCATTCACTAACAACATAATAAGGACATGGCAACAAAATATTCCTACGTACTCATATTTCTTACAGCTGCACTTGACGGTGACAATCGAAGAATCAAATGTAACGGTGTGCTCTCTACGCCAATGCTCAAGATTATTAACAACCTTATACTCCAAAAGTTTACCAATCTCAGCACATTTGCAAGGGACATAGTTCATGACATTGTATGCCTCTTTCTTAACCTTTTCAAAAATCGTCATTGTGTATACCATCTTCACACCATCAAACATCAGACTTGGCGCCTCAATAACTGGAACACTATTAAGCATTTTGCAATCTGCTTTCAATTCCTCATACCTCCTATCTTCTAATAGTCTGTCAAAATGCCACAAGAACCGCATAAATTCTTTCTAAGTTTGCAGATGCTTCTTCAAGTTTGCATTCATGCTTTCAGACCTTTGTGTGGTGCTCATCTCAACAGAAAACGTATTCCTTCTGCATGCCAATGACCATTTTTCTCTCTCATCAAATCTTGACTACAACCAACGATTGTTAGATAGATTATATTTGGTAAGCATGGCATTCCAGGCATCCACGAACTCATATTCATTCTCATACTCGTACACACATTGTGAAAATTTGTAATTTATCAAACCCAAAGATTGTCTATATAATATAAAAAATTTAGTAATGTTTTTAAAAACCTATATCAATCTATATATCGAAAATCAGATTCAACGTCAATCCATATATCTGTCCATTCGAAAATTATATAACTTATTTTACAAACGAATGATTTTGAAAATTATCAGCCGCACACAGATTCCCAATCCCATTGTACAATGTGCAATGTGGATTCAAGAATAAAATAAAACAAAATGAAAAGGGGAAATTGAGTATGGATAGGACGAACTTACCAGGATTTACAAAACACGCAGAGGTAGAAGAAGGATTAGAAATCTTCATCCCGATTCAAATTGGTTATGCAAGAACAGACGCCTCTTCAAATCTCCTACCAATCCACAATGAAGTGCCAACGAAACAGTAGAGGAAATGGGTTGCTCCAAGAAATGGTAAGCGGAAAATTTTTGTAGTGCCAATGAAACAGTAGGCGCAGGAAAGTTTTGCAAATATTGGCGCTTAAACGCTCATGGGAAAGCCTTCGTCAATTATATTCATTCATTGGGTTTGGAAACCGGTTTGGTCAATTTGATTTGGGGTCAAAGAACAAACGGCTCACCCAGATGAGCATTCGTTTCTCTTAAAAACGAAGGAAAGTCTTGTGCCGAGGCACAAGACTATTTCTCCACGCGATGCTTTCTCTTCTACGCCGTAAAGATGCTGTAAAAGGTTACCCCGTAAAGAAGATCGGTTGACCACAACCCCACAAAAGAAAACATTTCTCTTTCATCTCCCTTCCCGACGAGATTTGCGTCTTCCAAATCTTTTCTCGAATTTACGATAGTAATCCATCCAACCATCTTCGAGGGCTTTCTTGAATTCTCAATAATAATCCATCTAACCGCCGGGTGCTTCACATTATCTCCCATCTTCTTCTGCAAGTTGAAAGATCACCTTCGCCTCTAAGACCCTTTAATGGTGACATCGCCACTCCCTCTGTTTCCTCTCCATCTCTATTTGATAATGATGATGGTTTTTGTGGGAAATCGATACCCCTCTCTCTCTACTTTCTTTCTCTCTGATCATCTCTTTCTCTCCCATCAAGCTCCGGCAATAAGCCGGAACGTTTCTTCACCTGAAAATTCGTCGAAGGTTTCAAATGCTTTATTTTATTTTTTTTGGTTTTGCTATTGATTCCAGCCGACAATGAAGGTTGATCCAAGGGGAACAAACTTCTAAAACTCGAGCTCCAGCGATAAGCTGGAACTTCACCGGGATTCTTCACCTGAAAACTCGCTGGAGGTTTCCAATGATTCTTTTTTTTTTTTTTTTTTTTTGCTGTTGATTCCAGCCGACAATGAAGGCTGATACAAGGGGAACAAATTGCTGAAAACTCGCAAGAGGTTTTGAAAGATTAGGGCTTTTGAATTAGTGAGAGGAAATAAAATTTGTTAATGTGTTGAATCAAAACAAACGCTCTTCTTCAAATTATCATGGGCTTCTACTCTTACTGTGCGCACCTGATTTCGGTCGCACGACGAGGTGCATGCAAAATGATGCGTGCCTCGAGATTGTTTGGAGTCGCCACTGCCTGATGGGGTGCATGCAGACACCTGGGTGCCTATTTTTGTCTATTAAGGCTTGGTCTGCGGCTAGAGATTCTGAGCAAATTCTCGGTTGCGGTCTGGGGAAGTCCGTAGACACCGCAGTCCACCCCGTCGAATGACGGGTCCCACAGGTTTCCCTGGTTTGAGTCAACTTTGGTCTCTCACTCACCCGATTCATAATCCAGCATTCAAATTTGGTTAAGTCTTGTGGGACCGCCAAGGTGGTGTGGGTCCCTTTACTTGATTTTATCTTCTTATTATTGAACGAAGTGAGTCTGATTGGGTGGGCCCCGTTGGAAGGCCCACGGATCCCTTGGTGGGCCAAGTGTGGTCCACATGTTCCCTTGGTGGGCCTCAGTCTGAACCTGAGAGGCCCTTTGGGCTTTGGTTCAATGAATTGATTTTATTTGAATTTCAAGTTTGATTATTAAGTTGATTTTCATGCCAAAGTGGGCCGGGATTGCTTTGTGGGCCCTTGAGTGGGCCACACAGTTGGTTGCCAAGTGATTTTGATTATCTTGATTAATTATACCAAAGCAGGCCAAGATTTGGGCTTGGGGTCCTTTACCTAGGCTTGGGCTTGAAAGCCCAAGACTTCCTGAGTTAGGGTTTGGAAACCCTAACCTTGTTTGGTTCAATGGGCTTAGCGGGCCTGGCAGGCCCTGCCCGTGGTCTCGGCCAAACCATGCATAGATATGATCAACATGCTTCCAAAATGGGCTTTGGTGGGCCTCAATGAGTTTGGCCCACTCAACTAACTTGGTTTATTTTTATTTAGCAAAATAAGTTTGTCGGGCTTAGTGGGCCCCGTTGGAAGGCCCACTGGAAATCAAATTGGACCGGGTCGGTCCATGGCCCATATTGGGTCTCCGGTTGACCCGAAAACCCTTCTGGTTCATCCAGATTGATCAAACAAATAGAGAAAATAGCACAAGATCAGAAAATAACAAAATGGGCATTTTAATAGTGTAGCCGACCTTAGTTGTCGGCTATAAACACAGCTATTTGTATTTGACCATGACTGTCGGATACAAAGAGAACCATGTTGATCTGATCTGAGTTGTCGGATCAACACAAAAACATGGTTTTTCGGATTTTTGCTATGGGCTTGGGTTCTTGGGTCTTCTAGGATGTTCCAGTAGTTTGGTGGGCCCCTGTGTGGGCCCACATTGGTCAGGGAATGGGTGATCTCCCCACTTTGGTTTCTTTTTGGGGGGTTTTACAACAAAGGAAAGGGGGAGTAGGCCATGGGCTTTGCCTTCTCCATTTTGTGCCACATTTAATCTCAAAACAGGGACCAAGATGTCTCTGTTCTTGGCCTTATCCAATCCACATAACAATAATCAATCATAAGCTATAAGAATCCAACCAAGTTAAGGTCTTGAGCATGCTTTGACCCATAACATTGGTATGCATATTCACATGCATCATACTTATGACCCAAACAAACACAAGCTTATATTCATGCACTTAGAGGTATGATAACACCCATGGGTGGAGATCTAATCATGTACATTCAAGATGAGCTAGTAAACTAGCTTAGCATGCAAACATACTGAAAAGAACATGCTGCAGGTGTAGGGAACAGCAGCTATTTGGATGGGATTTGGCATGCTAAAGGGGTTGGAAACAACCTAAAAAAGGGTATAGGGATGGCAACCTATATGCAAGGTGCTAGTGGGTTGCATATGGGGCCTAAAAGGGGCATGGAGCATGCTGGGACAGCAGGGTTTTGGGGGGATAAGCATCATGTTGATGTCATGTAAATAGCAACATATTACAAACATAATGTGAACCAAGCAAAGGGGAGAGGGGAGCATGATAATGAGGAGTCATGTACATGCATGCAAGCACTTTTCACATACCTTAAGACATGTCAAAAAAGGGAAAATGCAAACACTAAAGGACATTCATGAAAAGGGGGTAAAAGAGAAGAAAAAGGGAGAAAATAAGAAGGGAAAGTGGGGGTTACATGACGGTACATTAGATAAGCTAACAATGGGGAACATGCTCCCTCAAAAGATAAAACAAAGCACCCAAAACAGTAGCTTGAAATAAAACCTAAGAATGTGTGGAAAAGACTCTCATATCCCCCTTTTTGGATCATACATACAACCCCTTACCTTTGGAGATTTTCGTATTACAGAAATAAGAGACAAACACTTGAAAATTAGGTACAAAAACAAGTTTATACCAAGGAGAAACCAAACTCTCTAAACACTTTGAAATACCCTCATTTTTATATATGTGAAATGAGATGTGGAAAGAAGCAATACCTTGGGGTTTTGGAACCCTAGGATGGTGTGTACACACCTCCTTGAAGCTTGGATGACTGCTGGAGCAGCTCCCTCCTACTACCAACAGCAAGCTTCTCTTCTCCTCCAAGTGTGTAAGTGATGGAGATGAAGAAAGGATGGAGGATGGAGGGTTAAGATAGGCTTTAGGCTAGGGTTTTTTGGGGAGATGGAGAAGGAGAAAGCTCTCGTGAAAAATTTCAGCAACCAAAATGAGAGGGAGCCCATATGTATGGGACTTGGGGGGTTTTATTATGTGGCATAAGGGATGGGCATGCATGCATGGGGGGCACAATCATGGGAGAGAGAGAGAGAGAGAGTTATGGGGTGTTGCATGCATGTATGATGCACATGCATGCTCATCAACCATGAGAGAGAGGGGGATGCATGCATGGTTAATCATGGGGGGGGGAGAGAGAGAGAGAGAGAGAGAGAGAGAGAGAGAGAGAGAGATATGTATGAGAGGTGGCATGCATGGATGATTCCCATGCATGTCCATAGGAGACATCAATCATGAGCAAATCCTGATATTTGTGGATTGGTCCCTGACACTTTGGATATTTACATATTTAGTCCTTGATACTTTTGGATATTTACAGATTTAGTCCTTGATACTTTGGATATTTACAGATTTAGTCCCTGATACTTTTGGATATTTACATATTGGTCCCTGGGATATTTTCTCAAGTTTGGATATTTATGGATCTAGTCCCTGATACCCTTGGATATCTGCAGCTTTACCCTTGAGATATTTTTCATTGATTTGGGTAATTACAGATTTAACCCCTAAGACCTTTTTGCTCTGCTGCTTGCCACGTGTGCAGTTTTCCAGCACTGCTGCCCTAGAACTTCAACTGCTTACATCTTCTTCATCCGAACTCTGATTCAGGCAAACTCAGTTGCATTAGAATCGTATCGGAGCCCTCTATCCATTGGCATAGGGTTAAGCAGTTGATTCAGGGTTTAACAGAAAGTCAACTTCCTGCTCCCCCTCAAGTTTGACCGGCTCATAGATCCTTCATCCGAACTCCGATTCAAGCCAACTCAGTTGTGTTGGAACCGTGTCGGGATTCTCTATCCATTGAGATAAAAGCAAGGTGGTCAATTATCACTTGATCAAAAAGTCAACTTTTCACCCCTTAGGGTTTGACTTTTAGCTAGGGTTTTGCATTTCCGGGGGTGCAAAAATGAAGTGCTTACACTTACATTTTGTTTTGCCGTCTCATTTCACAATCAGTTTGTAGCATCTACCAGTGGTTGCATCTCAAACTCATTACCTTTTCCAAATTGTTCATGAGGGCATCTGTTCAGTTAAGTTTTTGTCCTATTGAAATTGTGAGGTTTGAGCTCACAAGCAACTCACTTCAGATATGTGCATTTCCTATAAAAAGATGGCCATGATAGGTCTGTAACATCCCAAATTTTGTCCTATTGAAATTGTGAGGTTTGCACGATCTTCATGGAAGTTATTTATCTGCCGTCTTCCGTCCATGAGAAACCACTTCCCGGCCATGATCATAAACAACTAACTTCTTTGCCCATAGTCGCCCATTCTATAATGGTCTACTTTCTGCTGATGGTGATGTGGTCCCTTAAAAATATGAAGACGTTTGTCGTATGTGATTACGTGGCTCTGGCTGAGTATCTGGCCTATGTGTATGCCGACGTGGCCTATTTGGTTGAGTCAGGCCATGTGGATACCACGTGGCCTTTTCTTATTTGTCGGTCTGTATAGGGCGTAAACAATTTTATAATTTTTTCTTGAGTATTTGGCCTACGTGTATGCCAACCTGGCTTATCTGGTTGAGTCATGCCATGTGGATACCACGTGGCCTTTTCTTATTTGTCAGTCTGTATAGGGTGTACACAATTTTATAATTTCTCCTTGATTTATTAGATTGTGGATATTCTTATGATTTGTAACCTTTTATTTGTTCAAGTTGCTTCAAGACTTTTTTTTCAAGATACTTAAGTATTTGGTACAGTTAAATTGAACATTTCTGTGGTTTTGATTAATTGAATTATATTGTTGAATGTTGTCATTATAATTTTGTGATTTTGAAGTCGATATTTCCAAGTTTCCAATATGATTCTAAGCCCTATAATTATTTTGCAGCTCATTGAAATTTCATTTACTTCTTATATTTAACTCCTATTTAAGATATTATGTTATTCTTTCTACCAGTTGATATTTGGTTTAGTAATGGATTTAGATGCTTTTGAATCTTAGATTCATCTGGCAGTTCATTCCCATTCCACTTATTCCTTGTACTTCATTTTATTTGAGATCTCATACTATCTCTCCTTTTGATTTCATAAGATACTTATAAGTTAGTTGATACTTGTTTTTAGCAATAAATTTTATATTCAGTTTTGCAGTACAAAAGGATCTCAATTATCTTTTACATTTTATTATTTTACAATGTTATGTTTTTGTCTCTATGACTTAATAAAATTTCGTAAACTATTTCACATTTGGCTTTAGTGATGAATTTATATAATTTCTATGAATATTTGTTTTAAAATTTTAATTATTATTGATAAGTTTATGAGTTTAGCTATATAGTTTTAACTGATGAAACAAATTTGCATGTATGAGAGTATTTTGAAGATTTAAATCATAGTGAATGTTTTGCAGCGTAGGACAAGAGCAGGTTGCACTTGATGAGTTCATGATCCCATGTTACGATGCCCATATCCATCATTTTCTATCTTGCCTTCTTGTTTTTATGCTGCCATATCTCGTTGATATTTCGTATTTCTTCCTCGGTTTAGCAATTTGTGAGCATTTACATGGTTTTGAACTTTTCCTTTAATTAGTTTGGTTTAAAAGTTATCTCTAAGATATCTATGCGTAGATTGGATCAATTGGATCCCTTTGCAATTTTAATTAACTAAGTTACATTATTGAATTTGTTATGACAATTTTATTAGTTAGGAATTCATATTTCCAATTTTTTAATATGATTTCGAACCTTATGTTTACTTCGCAGTTCATTGAAGTTTCATTTACCTTTTGTATTTCATTATTAATTAAAATGTTGTATTATTTCTCTCCATGATTTAGTAAGACCTTGTATACCAATTAATATTTGCCTTATCAAATAGTTATAAATTGTGCTTAGTTTTACATTGATTTATCAATGAACTAATTTGGAGTTGCCTTGTTAAGCAATTCATTTTATAATTTTTTGCAATCCTTGTGTTTCAAAGTTTCAAGTTCTTAATATGTTTAGTTAGAGTGTTAATTGTGATTTTAATTTCATATATAAGCTTTGAATATTAGAATTCTAAATTGCTTTATATTGTTTCTCTTAACATTATGAAGATAAATAAGATTTCCATAGCTTTATAAATTTCGAACCAAATTTCTTACCAGTTTAAATTGTTCTATTATTCTAATTGGATTCCAAACTTTGAGAGAATAATGTTTAATGCACTTTTAGATTATCAGTTGTAATTTGATATTGCTATTTGCAGAAAACCAAACCTTATGAGTTATGGATTTTAACTTAATTTAATCAAGTCTCAAATATCAGTGTTGTGTAGTTATCAATATTTGCTCAGATATTTTGATATTTTGAACTTTTGAGCATGAGTGAATTTTAAGTTATTTTGTCTGTTGTGTAAATTCAAATGAAAAAATTTTCATTAATTTTGGTGGGCCTATAACCCACAAGTCCTAGGATTGATTGTGAATAGAGTTCATTTGACCTCGACTAATTGTCAGGTGATACTGACACATTGAATCATGACTGATACCGGATTGAATTCCACGTTTATAATTGACATTATTTAATTTTAATTAAGAAGTGGTTTTGATTTCAGATTGAAATATTTTCATCCCTACCTTATTTTGTAATTGCGATGACGCAATTATTTTTAGAGGGGAGGTTTTGTAACATCCCAAATTTTTCTAATCTGGTATTTGGACTATTTAAAAGATTTTCTGTTAATTATCGAGGGCTTTATTGAATTAATTTTAATTAATTATAGTTATTAATTGGATTAATTGGCGTATTTGTAATTTATCTCGTATGTTTTAGATGCAGGATTATTGATGTTTGGGTTGTGGTAATTTTTATTAATTATCATGTATTTATCTGAGAATTTATTGGAGTTAATTTGAATTTAAGGACTTTTCCTTCTCAATTTATGCAATTATACGTATGGTTGCTAATTTAAGGACTAATTTGGTATTTTGTTGGATGAAAAGTATTATATTATTTTATGCTATTAATATGCTAATTATTGAGATAAAAATTATAATTGTTGGTCATATAATTAAGCATGTGCAATTTAGGGGTCTTCTTATGGATTGGTGGAGTACTTGTAAAAGGTGTTGGGGAGTAGAACCCTAGTGTACTTTTTTAAGTTATCATGCTGTATGCTTTTTGTTTCTTGCATTCTCATGGTGTTCGATTGCTTTGTAGGGGTTTTACTACAAAGACAATGCATGGAATCATTTGGTCCTTGAACCTGTTATCAATTACGAGTTCTTGAATATGAGTATAGGTTAACTGTGTTTGGTGCATGTACCTTGTGTTTGGTGCATGTACCTTAGAGTCACCTAAGTTTAAATAGCAAATGTGATTAGGCAAACCAACGGTGTTGCTTGCTTGATACACCTGTTTAACCGACTATTACAGCTGCTTTAACCTTGCTGCTAGGTTCTGGAATAGTCGACAGAAACCTACCATCTTCCTCTTCTCTTAGTTTCCCCTTTTGTGTTTTTCTTTCCCCAGTTTCCTCTTCCGTGTTTTCCCTTAGTTTGCTGATGGTTTGGAGGAGAGTTTCTACAACAGTGTGGGAGCTAATTTGAATTTGCATAAGAGTGTTTTGAGTCCATGAGGACTGTGTTTTGTGAGTTGCTTAACTAAAGAGAAGGTCCAAGCTTTGCCATAATCTGCACACAGAAACCAGTAAGTCATCATTCTATTTTGGTTTAGAACAGTATTTATATGGATTAGACAGCTACTGTCTTGTAAAGCTTTTAGTAAGAATTCTTGATAGTTTTTCAAAGCTTTAAACGAGTTTAAATTCAATTTGTTTTACTCATTGAAATTGGAAATGGTAAGTTATTATTTGTTTGATTTAAAGCATGATAAAGAACATAATTATACACGTACAATGCTTCTGGATTGAATGATCTCTAATTTTAGAACTTTAGATCTCTAGCTTTAGAAAGCAGAAAAAAATTCTGGGTTCGGAAGGTGGAAGACGAATTGCAGAGAATTAATTAAATACTAGTACAAAATTTCAATCATAATTAAAGAGTAGTGAATATATATAAAACAGTTATATTTTAGTCACGGGACCGCGCATTAAAATATATAAAGACAAAGTATTAAAATATATAAAAGAACAAAATAAGTAAACCCAAGTGTGCATTTTATAAAATATTTAAGTTTTAGTCAGGGACTGGTTTAATAATTAAAATATTAAGTGTTAGACCCGGAAATTGTTATAAAATCTGTTTTATTTAAAATTTGGTACAAAACAGAATACTTGTTAAGCAATTAGTTTATATAGCTATAAATATTACATTTTAGTCAAGAGTTGGAAATAAAATCTAAAATCAATGAAAAAGTGCCAAAAAGTGTTTTTAGGGCTTGTAATTAATTTAAAATATAACAATGTCATTTTCATAATAGTAAAGAGAAAAGTAATAGTTGAGATGCAATTTGGCATCTTGCATGAAAAGAATTTTGGGAAAGTGACCAAATTTAGGGAATTTAGACGTGAATGTATTATATGATTGTGTGATTTATTTAATCACATCTATTTATCATAAATTCAGTTTTATCAGTTATATGAGTATAATAAGTTTCAAACAATGATGTTTATCTTTGTTATTAAATATTTCATGTGAATTCCACTAGCATGATTCCTAAATTGCATTTTTATTATAATATTATTATTTTGAGAAAAATATGCATAGTTGAATAAGATGACACACACGTGAGTATTCATAGTTTTGATTTGTGTATATTGTGCCCTAATTAAATTTGTTTTACCCTACGATAAGTTTAACTTATCAATAGTGGATTAGCAATTTACTGGTTAGTAAGGGCCAAATGAATTTCACTATTTGATCTCAAGAGAGATCCTTATTATGTTTTGGATATTGAGTAGTTTGTATGGATACTTAAAAAGATAATTAAAACTTGAATGTGTGAGGGCTCGTCAGTATGAGAGTAGAGAGAGTCGTACTCATTAGAGCGACGAAGCTGGTTGAGTTGAGGATTCCTCCCGACATGTTTTTATTTATTTTGTGATGTAAGCCAGTCGAGATGTGATTCCTCCTGGCAGAGCCAGTCGAGACGTTTGATTTCTCCTGACAGTGTGAGCGATGTGATTGGTACTTTCCGGTGGAAGGAGATTTACCTGAAATGTGTTGTGTGTGGTGATCTCGTGATCCAAGGATTGTACATCCCAGTCTGAATACTCCTGGCCGATGTCTATAGTTCCGGCTGGACATTACATTGATTAGCCTTATGATATAATATGAATGGTTTATCAAATTAATCGAATTGGTTTAGTTTTAAGTTATAAATTGATTTATATATTCTAGTTAATGATTATTGTAATTCTTCTAAACCTTGTTGTGAATTCATATTATTTAGTGGGATACGGGGTTGTCTTACTTGCACTTGATTACTTGTGATGTATTATGATTTGAGATATATCTGCATGTGTATTTAATTTATCATATGATGGCTTGCTGGGATCTCCGATCTCATTTAGTTTATTATATATAGACTATGCAGATTCCAAAGTGTTAGCAGTTGGTTTCGGGTAGATCCAGATTTAGAGGTATAGCAATTATCATTTTTATTCATTGTACTTGATTAAATTTCATTTCAATGATTTTACATTCTAAGATTATGATTTCCAGATAGATATTCTATTAAGTCTTCTACTTTATCATCATTTGATTTATTGCACTCTGATATATTTGATGAACATGGATTATCTGTCGGTATCAGATGATTGGTAGTGTTCATAGATGAGTGAATTCGGATTTATTGTCTTAAATTTTAATTAAGACCTGGATTTACTTGTCGCCCGACATACCAATTCTTGTAATTTTGTGGTTTAGACCATAAGGTACTAGGATTGAATTGGTGTATGTCACAAGGTCTCTACTCAATAAATGTTTAGGTAGCATTTGATTCTCATTTTAAAGTAGCTTTCACCGATCAGATTAGGTTTTGTGTATCATAACTCATTTTCAAAATAGCTTTTACGAATCCTATTTGTTAGTGAAGGTAAGGAAAGATTTCTAAGCTGTTTGCGTTTTTTATTTCATTTATTTTTTGTTAAAAAGCAATTTGAAAATTAAAAACGAGTTTTCCATTTTGGTGTTGGGAATATTCTAAGGTGTTTAGTAAAAAAATACAAATAGCCTTGGAATGAATCTTCTCTTTTTATAACAATTGAAAACAAATTAAGTCAAAAAAAATTTGAAATTAAAAATGTGATTTGATGTTGGTGATGGGAAAATTTCAAGGCTGTTATCTAGGTTCAATTATGATAATACTAGGGGGCTGCATGCGCTACCACGTAGAAAACGTAGGCCTGTTTAGATAAAGAACCGAGGTAGTTATTTTAAAATAATGGGGGATTGTTTTGTTTGAGAAAAGCAATGTTTGAAAAAAAAAAAAGGGAAGCCAAAATTGGAGGGAATATTCCCCTCTTCTCTTTATTAATAGTATAGATAAATTAACCATAGTCCAAGGAAGCATTACTATACAAAATAAAAGAATGCTTACATAGGCATGAATTAGATATATCATGCTTATATTAACTAGAGCAACATCTATATGTCATAAAGCAACCACTTGTCTCATCCTTCATATATTAAATATATGGCTGGTGTATAGAAGCCATCTTGAGACACATTTTCCTCAGCATTTTTATCTGTTTTTCAAGAATTAAAATGATTATGATTTTTTAAGGAACGAAAAAACTCTTAATTGAAAAGTATTCAAGGTCAAAAACTGAAAAACGTCAAATTAGCTTTATAAAGTCTAATTATTGAGTCTACAAGGTCAAGGTCAAGTTAGCTTCATAGAGTCTAATTATTGAGTCTACAAGGTGAAAAGTAAAAAACGTTTTGAGCAATCTCGCAGAAGACCAATGCACATCGTCCACAGCGCCCGCCCGGTGTAAACAGCAAGACACATAATTGCGTGGGGCCCTCCAAAAGTGAATGGGTGGTCCCACCGTAACGTCACTTACTGTTGACAACAATGCTGTAGAGGATGAGAAGCCGCAGAAGACATGTGATGGCCGTGCATCGTACGGTGGTCAAAGGACATCAATCACACGTCCACTTCTCTTCAACTGCAACTAGGCTTTTTTTAGGATACCAAAAAAAGAAAAACTAGACTTCCTTTATTCAGCTTTTGTTGCAGAAGTACTCTTCATTTCAGATTCAATCCATCGATCATAACTCTTGAGGTCATTGATAAACTCGATCGCTTCTCTTATTCCTTCTTCTCCTCTTCCTTTTGAATTAATGTCAGTGATCTATTTCTTCTGAATTTGTTAAATTTGAGAATAATCATTCAATTATAGTCTCTTCTCCTTCACTGTACGCAGTTAAACTGTTCCAGGCGTTTGAGCTCCATTAATTAACGCAGAGAATAATTAATGTGGAAGCTTAAGATTGCAGAAGGCGGCGGGCCATGGCTGAGAACGGTGAACAACTTCGTCGGAAGACAGCACTGGGAATTCGACCCCGACGCCGGAACGCCGGAAGAGCGAGCTGAGGTCGAAAGGGTTCGTGAAGAGTTTAAGAAGAATCGGTTTAAGGTGAAACAAAGCGCCGATCTACTAATGCGAATGCAGGTAATTAGTCTCTTTCGGAATCTCCTTAATTAAACAATGTTTCTGTTCTGACTAGTTTAATTCATGAGAGAAGAGGATTGATTATCCTTTTGGCTTGTGGGAATCCTTTTAAAAGCAAACCAAAAAGAAGATAAAAAACACTAGCCAGATTCTTCATTTGATTTTTCTCTGCATGTGGATATTGACTTGGGATCAGTCTTCTGCTGGTTCCCAAAGTGCAATAAAAATGCATTTTTTTTTACATGTAGCAGTTTAGAGAGACGTATGTCACTTTGCGTGATCAGGCCAGGGTCCACCCTATTTACTCACTAGCCCGTGTTTTCAGAACCAGAATTAATGAAAGCTGGTCGGACCATGAACATGGCCCCTTCGGTAGAAAAAAAAGGCTATATTAAATGATATTATCATACATTATTTTATGCATGAATTTTTTTTTTTTTTAAGAACGTATGGTATAAAAGAAAGAGTTATGTGTCACTTTAAATGTTTCATTTAAACCTTTAAAGAATGATAATTGCTTCCGTAACTTCTAGGACTTCTTATACGCGAAAGTAATTGATACTAATTGACCTAATTTGTCTTGATTAGAGCTTTTCATTCGGTCATATTATCAGATTTACAAGTATGTTTATTTTAACATTTACTAAAAATCTTTTTGAAAAAGTACATTTTGGTCATTTCAAGCAAATAAATAATGTAAGTTAATGGTTTCTAATAGTAAGGTATGACTACAATGGCTATATTCAATAAATGGGTATAAGTATAAATATAACTCACAAGAGAATATAGTACAACTATATAATAATGTAGACAGAGACGTAAAAAGCCCTTTTTTGAAGCAACACACATTTGCTTCATTAAAATGGACTTCCTACAAAAACCCATCAAATGGAAGCAACTTTTTCAAAGGATTCACAAAACACCCAACTATTAGGTAGGAAGCCCTTTTGACTCTAGGAAGGACTTATTAGACTTTAGGAAGCTAGCCCTATAGCCCAAGCTCTAGTTCCTTTTGTCAAATGCATGTTATTTTTTTTTCCTTATCAATTTTGTTTAGATTTAAAACTTAATACTTAATACATGACGTAGGGTTCTATTAAGTCTCAAGCCTAGTTAGGCAGGTGGATATATAACAAGTACTGAAGTAGAGATGGCAATTGGGCGCGTTAAATGGGTAATCTGCCCTGCCTTGACCCTAATGGTACAGTTTTAGTAATACCAACCTCGGGTTAGGGATCGGTTAAGGTTTAGTGCAACCCGCCCGACCCTGTTGATTAGGGTTTGGCATTGGCTAAACCCTTGAGGGGCGGATTCAGGTTTACCAAAACCTGCCTTGTTGCCATCCCTGATGAGAAGGTTTGTTCCCTTCTCCTATATGATATGCAGCCTTAGTGGTTGTTATGTTACAATAGCTTCAGTTTATTATTGTAATTGAAACATTTTTGTCGAGCAGACAAACAGTATAACAAATCCAAGCTGTTCATTAAACAAAATACTGTCTGAATTAGGAGAAAGAATATGTGATGCCTTTACCTGCAAAGTCTACGCATCACATGAGGCTACCAATACAAGGGGAATAAGGGTGTACACCAGGCACGTTCTTTGGGCAACTTGGTGCCGCCCTTTTTACAAGATGGTTCACCATGTCTTGGTTTTAACTAAAAACCCTCCATACAGTGGATTGAGAGCATAAAGATCACAAAGAAGCAAACTTATTTGATGGTTGCACATGGCCTAGTGGATCAATTAGCAGCAAAACCCAACAGAAGATGTTAGTTATTGAGCAATGATAGCAAAGACAAGAATCTGACAAACAAACAAGTCCTGTTTTGTTAGGTTTAATATTTTAATTTGGCTTAATTCAGTGTCAAAGATTAAGTGTTCAAGGTGTTTAATTTGTTTGGAATAGGTTATAGGAGTCATGGTTCAAACAGCGTCAATGTCAGAGTCAAATTGAAGAAACATGATGAACGTTAGATAATGTTTGTAACACTGTTTGACCGTTCAATGCAAAGTTCAGTTGCATACAAACCCGAGAGTTGCGTTCGAGAGTGTGTGATGTGGCGTTCGACCATTCAAGGTTTGCAGACAAACCCAAGTGTAGCATTCGCCAACCTTAGACTTGACGTTCGACCGTTTGGTTTGTTTAAACCCAACGTGAGGCTTTCGTTCAAACGAGAAGAGGTGAAGTAGTCTTACATATTGAACGTTAGAGCCGCGTTCGATGAACGTTCGAACGTTTAATACGGAAAATCACTCATAAAATTCCGATCTTTTGATTTGTTTCCTATTCCTTTTGGACTTCTTTCTAACCTATATAAGGATTGTTTAGACATTCCTTTATGGTGACCAAAGACGTTTTTTGAACCCTAAATCGTGTGTGTGAGGAAAAGAAACTTTTCTCCTTCCCTTTCTTTCGTTAAGCCATCAAACCTTCTATTCTTCCTTCTTCAAAGCCTTGGAGTTCCGGATTGGGGAGATTGAATCGTGGGAGTTCTTACGGAACCAGGCGAGTTCGTTTGGGTGATCGTGTGAGAAGATCTTCAGAGTTCTGAGGTGTTGCTGTGGAGCAAATCTGAGGAGTTCTTCACATATTTTCAAGTCTGTAAGTTGCAGAGTCTAGCATAGGGATGTTGAGTCGTCTGAACTACAGGTTGTAAGTCTTCTTTTCATATTGGATCTTTTAGGTGGCTCCTACATAGCCAGAAGGGTTTTTCTCTAGTGAGAGTTCTCATAGAGTTTTCCCTTCGTCATCAAATTGCTTGTCTTGTTTATTCCTTTACATGCTTTATTTGTTTTGCAATTTGGGTGGCTTGATAGTTAGTAATTATTTTGAGTATTTTTTCATGCCTATTAATTAAGGATTTGTCTTTAATTAATAGAAATATTTTATTTTGCTGTACTTCACCTATTCACCCCCCTCTAGGTGTTGTTAGAGTCCAAACCCTCTTTTTCAATTGGTATCGGAGCGGGTAACCAAATCTTTGACTCTGTTAGTCATGGACAAGTCTTCCACTACCCCACCCTTCTTTGATGGTGGTAATTATGCCTATTGGAAAGTTTGTATGAGAGCCTATCTTAAGGCTATTGATGAAAGGGTATGGGGAAGTGTTGAGAGAGGATGGACTCCACCCACTATAACTGTAGATGGTGAGGTACAACCCAAAGATCCAAATCAATATACCAGAGAAGAATTGATTGGAGTAAATCAGAATTGTAAGCGTGTCAATGCACTTTTTAGTGCAATATATGCTGATGAGTTCAAACGGGTTTCCACATGTCAAACTAGTAAGGAAATTTGGGATATTTTAGAAACCACTCATGAGGGAATTGTCCTTGTGAAGAATTCCAAATTGCAGATGCTAATCACTAGGTTTGAAGAATTGAATATGGGAGATGATGAACCTTTTGATTCTTTTTAGGCCAAATTCAGTGACATAGTAAATTCTAGTTTCAACCTAGGTGATAGTATTCCTCAAAATAGAGTGGTTAGAAAAATTTTGAGATCCTTACCTGAGAGGTTTATACCTAAAGTAATAGCCCTAGAGGAAAGCAAAGACATTGACAAAATTAGGATTGAAGACCTAATAGGATCAATTTAGACCTATGAGCTCACCTTACCTCAAACCAAAAAGAGCAAATCTATTGCTATTAGAGTTATGAAAGGAAAGACTTTTAATGAGTCTGATGATGATGTGGATGATGAGGAGATTGCCCAATTTGTGAAGAGTTTTAGAAAAATGTTTAAAATTAGAAAAAAACAAAAGGGGCAATGAATGGTCTAGGGGGACTTCAAGGGGGACTTCAAGTAAGGAGAGGAAATTTAGGAAAGAACCTAGGGAAACCAAAGACACCCTTGAAAACACATCTCAGCAGGTAAAGTGTCATGGTTGCCAAGGTTTTGGCCATATAAGATTTGAATGTCCTACCGACAAGAAATTGAAAGGTAAGGGAAGTGGGAAAGCAATAATTGCTACTCTTTCTGATAGTGAGACTGAATCTGAACATGAGAAGGACTTCGTATTTGAAGAAGGTCCAAATTACATGGCCTTCACTTCTATTGTGGGAAGTGATGAGGGAAACACTCTTCAAGACTCAAAATCATTTGAGAAGACTATTGGTTCTCAAAGTGAGTCTGAAGATGAGGAAAGCTTTGAAGAGGCTTATGAAAAGCTTTTAATGAAAGCCTAAAAATAAAGAAACAAAACAAGGCCTGTCTTAAAAAGCTCAATGAAGTAGAACTTGTCAAGGAAGAACTTCAAGTTAAATTGGATGAGTCTACTTCTCATGTGGATGATTTGAAGTTGAAAATTGAAACCCTTGAGGTTGAAAACAAGTCTCTTAAATCTGAGTTAGAGAAGTCAAAATTTCAGTTGCAAAACTTCTCTTCTGGTTCTCAAAAGCTTGATCATATGCTTGGTCTGAGTCAAATAGTGACTAATAAGAGAGGTTTAGGATTCCAAGATATTCCTTCCTCTTCAAAGACTCCTTCTTCAAAAGGTAAGAAGAAATCTATTGTGTCAAAGGGAAAGACCAAACAGGCAAAAAGGCCTATTCAACAGCTCAAAAGGTCTCAACCTAATGCTCCTCTTCCTTAGGAATCTCAATCTCAGAAATTCATTCCCACTTGCCACCACTGTGGTGTTCTAGGTCACATACAACCTAATTGATGGAGATTAGGAGAAGATCTTACTCAATCTTGGAATTCTCCTTCTAGATAATCCAATGTAGATTTGTCTAATCAAGTCAAGGTCTTAGCTCAACAAACTAAGCTTCTCTCTAAACAACTAGTTTCCTTGACCAAGAAATCCTCTTCTAACTGATAAGTTTGGGTGAAGAAGAGTGATTTGACTCCTCTTCCTTGATTAGGATTTGTGTTGCATGCATTAGCCCTGTTTCATGCTTATCTTATCTTTTGCATGCATGTTTTCTTTTTGTTTTTATTTTATTTTTTTTTGGTTTGTGATTTTAGTTTAGTTGTTTTTTATTTAAAATTTTTCAGAAAAATACAAAAAGATTTTCTATTTTTTTTTGTTTTTAATGATTTGTGTTATGAGTATGTTTTGGAAAAACAATTAATTTTTATATTGAGAAAACTAATTACTTAAAAGAATTGTTTTACAAAACTTATTTCAATAATCTCATATAAATGCACAATAGGTTGATAGAACTCTTAGTGTGTATTTGCACTTCACTTATACACACCAAATACAATTAAGCAAGCTTAATTTTTCTTTTTCGGTGAGTGTGTGGATAGGCAATCCTTGATTTACTCTTGTCTATCTTAAGTTAAAAAGATCCTAGCATTTGACTTTATGTTAAAAAGAGATTTCTCCCTTGTGTTAAAAGAAAAAGCAATATGTGAAGAACTCTGGGATGAGCTGTAAACCCCAGACATCTTGAGTTCAAAAAGAAATAAAAGGAGTACAACCATGGAATAAGCTGTAAACCCCAGATATTCTAAGGAACAATACTCCTTGTGCAAAAAGAGTATCAAAAACAAAGGGAGAAAGTTTCCAAAACAGAGTTTTTAAGGTCTCAAAATTCGTGAAGGGAGTTCTTTTTAATTCATAGAGAGGCTTGGGTAATATTGTGATTTTTGATAAATGGCCAAATCCTCTTCACCAAGTTCTTATTTAAGCAACCCTTGTTGTATTTGGTTTTTCACTTGCATGCAAACACACTTGGTGATTTAATTGCATTATTGTGTAGTTATTTATGATTTTTGCTTTTAGTTTTGTAAAAACTTGAATTTTGGGTGAAAAAGTTCTCAAAAATATAAAAATTTTGAGTTTTTATGAAATATTGCTTGTGGTATGTTTCATCATGTTTTTAGAGTATTTTTACATGTGGTTGAGTTGGTTTAATTGGCGGATTGGTGTTTTGGGTTGAAATATGGAAATTTTTATGATTTCCATCTCTTCCAGATGTGTTCTGTTTTTTTCTTGGTTCAGTTTTGCCTAAGTTGGCTCGAGTGTGTCTTTCTTAAAGTATTTCCAGCCTTGTTCTCTATTCTAGCACATTTGAGTTCTCGTTTGTGCTGAGCTAATGCCGAGCTTGAGTGTGGGGTGTTTGTCTTCTTCAAGACTTTGTCAAGTTTTGAGGGGGAGTAGGTATTTTTGATTGAGGGGGAGCTTTATGATGATTGTATATATCATGTGGATTGTGATATTGATGCATGAATGTGAATTGCTTATTGTTTTTTTTTTTTTTTGATTTTTTATTCCTCATGCGTTTCACAAGGTATTTGTTTTCTTTGAGTTGTTTTGTTATAGGTTACAGGTTACAGATTTCAAATTCAAGCATAGTCTATCTAGGTTAGTGTAGATAGGTTTTGTTTGAGTTTGTAAAATCCAAGACATTGCTTAGTGGTTTACAATGTCAAGGATTCTCAGTTTATTTTATTGTGTATAGGTTTTGTCACTGAATAGCTAAAGGAGGAGTTTGTTAGGTTTAATATTTTAGTTTGGCTTAATTCAGTGTAAAAGAGTAAGTATTCAAGGTGTTTAATTTGTTTGAAATAGGTTAAAGGAGTTATGGTTCAAACAGCGTCAAAGTCGGAGTCAAATTGAAGAAATTATGATGAACGTTAGATAACGTTTATAGCACCGTTCGACCGTTCAGTGCAAAAATCAGTTGCAGACAAACCCGAGAGTTGCGTTTGAGAGCGTGCGATGTGGCGTTCGACCGTTCAAGGTTTGCAGACAAACTCGAGAGTTGCGTTCGAGAACGAAAGACTTGTCGTTCAAACGTTCAGTGCATACAGAGAAACCCAAGGGTAGCGTTCGCCAACGTTAGACTCGATGTTCGACCGTTTGGGTTGTTTAAACCCAACGTGAGGCTTTCGTTCGAACGAGAAGAGGTGAAGTAGTCTTACATATTGAACGTTAGAACCGTGTTCAATGAACGTTCGAACGTTCAATACGGAAAATCACTTATACAATTCCGATCTTTTCTGATTTGTTTCCTATTCCCTCTAGACTTCTTTCTAACCTATATAAAGATTGTTTAAACAATTCTTTAGGATTACCTAAGTCATTTTTTGGAACCCTAAATAGTTTTGTGTGAGAAAGAGAAACCTCCTTCCTTTCCTTTCTTCCTTTGAGCCATCAAACCTTCCATTCTTCCTTGTTCAAAACCTTTGAGTTCCAGGTTGGGGAGACTGATCGTGGGAGTTCCTACGGATATCAGGTGAGTTCGTTTGGGTGATCGTGTGAGAAGATCTTCAGAGTTCTGAGGTGTTGCTGTAGAGCAAATCTGAGGAGTTCTTCACATACTTTCAAGTTTGTGAGTTGCAGAGTTTAGCATAGGGATGTTGAGTCGTCTGAACTACAGGTTGTAAGTCTTCTTTTCATATTGGATCTTTTAGGTGGCTCCTGCATAGCCAGAAGGGTTTTTCTCTAGTGAGAGTTCTCATAGAGTTTTCCCTTCGTCACCAAATTGCTTGTCTTATTTATTCCTTTACATGCTTTATTCGTTTTGCAATTTGGGTGGTTTGATAGTTAGTAATTATTTTGAGTATTTGTTCATACCTATTAATTGACAGACGAGATCCTGTGCAACCTTTATCTACAACCTTATATGCAACTTTTCACAGGATTGCTTAAAAATTTACAGATATACCATTCAAAATACACATGGCATGATCCTGTAAAAAGCTGCATATAAAGTTGTAGATAAAGGTTGCACAGGATCGCAATTGATTAATTGAGGACTTGTCTTTAATTAATAGAAATATTTTATTCCGCTGTGCTTCACCTATTCACCCCCATGTAGGTGTTGTTAAAGTCAAAACCCTGTTTTTCAGTTTTGATGTTAGTTATGATTTTACTATTGTTTTATACACCAGCTTTTGCTCGATCACTTGATTCAAGTCTCTTCTCACTACAGATATTTTAACATGCAAATCTGCAGCTTACAAAAGAGAATCCACGCTATGACCTTCCACCCCAAGTGAAATTGGGAGACAATGAGAACATAACAGAGGAGGCGCTTACAACCACTTTGAGAAGAGCTATGGGCTTCTATTCAACCATTCAAGCACATGACGGCCACTGGCCAGCCGAGTCTGCTGGTCCATTGTTTTTCCTTCCACCCCTGGTTAGTATCTCCTTCAACAAAGTATGATCAGTGCTCAAGACCTCCACACGCACCCACGCACAGAGTCTACAAGTGTCTGCCTAACCAGGTTGATTGTGCAGTAAGCTGGTGTGGTTCTTGAGATATTGCTTTGAACCCCAGTTACAACATTGAAGAAGAAGACGTGGGTTGCTGGATATTTAGGTTTTCTGTACAAGATAATTCTGAAACTTTTCAAATGTTTGGACATGCAGGTCTTTGCTTTATACATCACTAGAGATCTTAATACAGTAATGACACCAGCACATCAGATGGAGATAAAACGCTACATATACAATCATCAGGCATGGAAGACAAGACTTCTTATCCATATTGGGTTTGTGTTCTTTAAGACATAATTTTCTAATGACCATACACATTATTCAGAATGAAGATGGAGGTTGGGGACTACACATACTGGGTCACAGCACCATGTTTGGTTCAGTATTCAACTACATTACTTTGAGGTTGCTTGGAGAAGGAACTGATGATGGTGAAGACATGGCTATGGCAAGAGGCAGGAAATGGATTCTTGACCATGGTGGCATGGCAGCAACCCCATCTTGGGGAAAGATGTGGCTTTCGGTATGGGAACTTCAGTTATTGTAATTATTTTCTCACTAGCATGAGGTGCAAAAGAATTCAACGAAGGATCTGGCTCTTCAGACGCATATTATGAGTAAAAACCCATTCAGTTCTCAAAAGGCCCAATGGAACTCATATATAAATGCTACCTTTGTTGTAGGTACTTGGGGTGTATGAATGGTCAGGCTGCAACCCAGTGCCCCCAGAATTTTGGCTACTGCCTAAATCACTTCCAATTCAGCCAGGTTTAGTATAGTCACTCTTTTACTGCAATATAATTAACTCCATGGAGTTGCAATGACATATACAATCAATTTGTGTTGCTGTCTTCCTTTTTCCAATTCTTTATCCAATGAAATGCAGGTAAATTGTTGAGTTATTTTCGCTTGGTTTACATGCCCATGTCATACCTATATGGGAAAAAGTTTTTCGGTCCAATCACAAGCTTGATTTTGTCAATAAGAAAAGAACTATACATTCAACCATATCACGAAATAGATTGGGATAAACAACGCAACTCGTGCGCAAAGGTTGGTTGGTTCTTAATTAGTTTCTACCTCTCCTAATGGTAATTGCATGAATTTACAGCATGAATGCAAGCATCTACATATAAGATTATCTATATAACCATGTGGTTAGGAGGAGCAATCTTATGGATAAACCTCATTCTTTCTGTGAATTTTTCTACTTCAGGAGGATCTCTATTACCCATACCCCCTAGTGCAAGACATGCTTTGGGCATTTCTTCACAAGGTTGTCGAGCCTATTCTGGCAACATGGCCATTTTCCAAGTTGAGAGAAAAGGCAATAAAAATTGCATTGGAGCATATAGACTATGAAGACAAGTGTAGCAGATACATGTGTATTGGGTGTGTAGAGAAGGTAACATATTAAATACTTGAGATGTCTTACATATTAAAACTGAGATTCCTTTTCTCTATCTAAATTAGTCAAGAACAGAGATCTAAAGCAATGAAATAGTAATTAAGTGCAGAGTTTTTATACAGTGAAATGATTCATCATATGTGGCCTACAGATCATGTGTATGCTTACCTGTTGGGTTGAAGATCCAAATTCAGATGCATATAAACTACATCTTGCAAGACTCCCAGATTACTATTGGGTTGCTGAAGATGGCCTCAAAATGCAGGTTATAAAATCACATCCTGCCACTTTTACTTTTTTTAAAGGGGTCTAATTGTTTATTCTTTTATCATCTGATCAAAATTTCAGAATACCAAAAATCTATAATCAAATGCAGAAATAAGCTCAACACAACAAGAACAAATTCCTTTAACACCTTGCTGCTGAAGTGCACGAACTTAGAAAGAATTTCAAATTCATTGGAAAAGTGAACTAAAACAAATGTATTAGAAGGTCATCAAGTTCAACTCCTAGTTACTAAATGCCGCTAAATATGATTGACTTGCAGAGTTTTGGCTGCCAGATGTGGGATGCTGGTTTCACAGTGCAAGCACTTCTCTCAAGTAATCTTACTGAAGAATTTGGGCCTACACTTCGAAAAGCACATGATTTTGTGAAAGCCTCACAGGTTTCATCTTTGTAACAAATTATCTCTAACTATTAATTTGTGCTTTAATTTAACCCATAATTCTCTGTACCATGCTACTCTCAAAGGTCCGAGACAATCCTGCTGGCGACTATGCTAAAATGTACCGTCATACTTCTAAAGGTGCATGGACATTCTCAAATCAAGACCATGGTTGGCAGGTCTCTGATTGCACATCAGAAGGACTAAAGGTAACTTTATTAAGATTTTCAGTGAAAAACAAAATGTGTGATTTGCTTGTGAAGAACTGCACCTAACATGAATTTTTTCGAAATATAACCATTTTATTGCAATGACTCCTATTTTACAGTGTTGCCTCATGTTCTCCCAAATGAATCCAGACATTGTTGGTGAAAAAATGGAAATAGAGCGAATGTATGATTCAGTGAATGTCATTCTTAGCTTACAAGTAAGCACCGATAAAGATACAATCTATTTTACAATAAACAACCAAATGTTATTATTATCATTATTACGTTCTTAGAGATAATAATGGTACTGAATTAAAACAGAAATCAGAAAGCTAGAATTTCCATCCCATTTTCCCTTCTCTTTTCTTAAAAATGAAACGCATATATATATTTTTCTACTCATTGAAATCCTACTTTTGATTGCAGAGCAGTAATGGTGGTTTTCCAGCATGGGAGCCACAAAGAGCATACCGTTGGTTGGAGGTAACTTCTTTCATTGATTCAGACAACTTTCATTCACTAAATGCAGCATTAAACCATCTAAGTTGAGAAAAAAATTCTCTAGAAACTAACTTGAAGTAATCAGAATGTGATAGTTATGAATTGAAATTATGTCTTGTGAAATGGCCTAAAAAAATCAATAAGTTTGACACTAAAAACATCAAGACCTCATAGACATTGAAAAGGAGGAGAAAAAAAGAAAAAACAAAGCCAAAGAAAATCACTAAATTAGTGAATCAATATATCAAGTACAATGAAAAAATGTTGAAAGTGACTAGTTTAACATGTCGAATGTGTGTAATAGATAGAAATAAAGGGCATGCTGCATATCATGTCTTAGTTGTATTTGCCTCTTCTGCTAGTTTTCATTGTCCTTTCTATAAATTATTCAATTATTTACACAAAATTGGCACTTATCTTCCAGGTGTTCAATCCTACAGAAATTTTTGAGGATGTTGTTATTGAGCGCGAGTAAGATTTCTGCAATACTTCTATTTTTTTCCATCACTATTTGTATTTCTGTTGGATAAACTTCAAAACTAACAGTTATGGTGTGCTAGGTATGTTGAATGCACTTCATCAGTAGTTCAAGCTCTGGCACTGTTTAGAAAATTACATTCCAAACATAGAAGGAAGGAAATTGACAGTTGCATTTCCAGAGCAATAAAATACATTGAAGACACACAAAATCCTGATGGATCATGGTATATTTCTCTAGTTTAATCTTTTAAATTAAGCATAGTTTTATGTTTCTTTTTCTTTTAAATTTTATGTTGGTAGTCTACAGCAGGGGTTAAAGTTAATGCTGCATTTTAAATGGAAACTGATCTCCAGTAATAGTAATCCTCTTTTCTAAGTTGAGATTAACTTGAAATTATATATGAAAAGAAAAAGTCAGCTTGGACTACTTGAGGGATTTTAAAAAAGAAAAAAAGAAAAAAATCATTCTAGTGAACAAAGATCACATTTGTCTTTGATCAAAGCATAATTATTTCCAATAAATATTGGCATTGCAGAAACACATGCAGACACACATACACATTTAATCATAGGCAAATATATCTTTCTTTTTTTCTGATTTTTTTGTTTGTCAAGCTCAATTTTTGGTGGGAAGTTGGACCCTTGCATCAACATCTTGGGTAGACAAGCTATTTGTTTAGGTTCATTTCAAGCAATTAAAACATAAGTTCATAATTGATAGCATTGTGAACAAAGAACAAATGGGTACTTAACATTATAATAATCTCTTGACAGGTACGGCTGTTGGGCAATCTGCTACACCAATGGCACTTGGTTTGCGGTGGAGGCACTAGCAGCTTGTGGAAGGAATTATCACAATAGCCCCACTATGCGCAAAGCTTGTCAGTTTTTGCTATCAAAACAGCTTCCTTGTGGTGGCTGGGGAGAGAGTTATCTTTCATGCACAAAGAAGGTAAGAAATTCATAATTCTAAATAGAAGTATTTGTATGATCTTTGCTTCATTGTTCAATGACCTAAATGACAGGCAAATGGGAAATCTGAATTAATAGTAGAAAATATGTATAAGTATTTCCTTCTTCAACCAAAGGAGGGGGAAAAAAAGGGTCTGTAGATGCAACAAGTTTATGTTTTGGAACCTACTTTCTGAACTCATCCTCCATAATCAAGTTAAATCAACTTTTAGGAATAAAAATAACATAAAAGGTAACGTTACGATAAAGTATTTGTTTAAGAACTTAACCGCATTGATTGAGTTCACCTATAGGTTTACACAATCAAAGCTTGGCCTTTTGTTGGGAATGGAAAGAACTATAACTTCTTTTGTTTTATCCCATACTCTCATCAACCTTATTATGCTCTATATATCATTATTTGACAAAACAGGTATATACAAATGTAGAAGGGAACAGGCCAATTATGGTACAGACTGCATGGGCTTTGTTGGCTCTTATTGATGCTGGGCAGGTTAGCTAGAACTTCCAATAGTATAATCAGCTATTCATGGCTATAAAAGTTCAGATCGAATTATCCTAATATCTTGAATGTTTCCTTGGAAAAAGGCTGAGGTAGATCCAACACCGATACATCGTGGAATGCGGCGATTGATTAACACACAGATGGAAAATGGAGATTTTCCACAAGAGGTAACTCAGTTTGGCATACATCTTATTCTATCACATTTAATGAAACGAACGAACTGGTTCTTGAAACTAACATATAGATAATGAAATGCCTAGGAAAATCAAAACTCAAGTTTAATATTTCTTGTTTCTTTGTCTTGTGTTTTATTCTCATAAATTTTTGGTGGTTTTTGAGAATCTCCATGAACAAAAAATATATAGAAATTAGAGAAAAGAACATATAATATCCAAAAGTATAGCTCACAACAAACATTTGGAATTTGTAAGTTTACTTGTTCTTACATTGACAAGTTTTGATTATCTTGTCTAGCAATTTGGTATTTGACATTATTCACCCATTAATTTTTTTTTGCAACAGGAACTTACAGGAATCTTCATGAAGAACTGTGCATTAAACTACTCATCGTACAGGAATATCTTCCCCATATGGGCTCTGGGACAATATCACCGGAGAGTTCTATTCGCATAAAATCTCTAAATGAGCATACAAATAGATTGGTAAGAAGATTTCACCATCAACAAATAAACTGAAGCATTATTGGGCTCAATTGGCCTTACTATTCCATCCCTATTACATGTGATTTATTTCTGTTACTTGTGCCATCTCATCAAATGTATTTGAAATACACAATACTACTATTCAAGTATACTTGCAAGTTGTCTGTGACTCATAAAAAAAAGCAACTAAATGTGTCATGAACCATCAAAGACCTACATTCAGTTTTGTTTTACTTGGCTTGTCATTAATTTCCTTCAAGATTTTGAATACCCACATGATGTTTCACAAACTATCAATGCCCCCTTTCCTGCACACTTTGAAATTAACCAGATGATGGAATTAGCAAAAATATATTTCCCCTACCACTATCTTTGTAATCCAGAATCACTTCTAATGCCATTTTTTAATCTTCAACTGAAAATTTTGTCTGCAACCACTCTCCCTACTATCCCAAATTTGCTGTCCCTCTCTTTAATGCATTCCATTTGCTGCCTAAGGATACAATCAATCCCCTTCTTCCTCCATGAAGTTGAGGGCAAATCCTCAAGGTTACCCTTTCATCTCACTATAAATATTGTTACACAAACCATCAGTAGACCACCTTAAAGCGTCCACAAGATACTAGGCTTGAGTAGAAGTCAGTCTTGATAGAGGAACAATACTCAAATTCCACATAAAGACCCAGTTTAAAGGAAAAAAAACTAACTAAAATTATAGTCACAGCTATGTTATTAAGGTCAAAGATTGCCTGAAGCTTGAATCCAAAGAAAGTTACCTATTGATCACGCATGCAGCTCACACATGAAAGGTTATTTGGAGAGCTACTTCTCAATGTACAGTATATACCAACCCAATGTCACAGCTTGGTTTATACCCAACTAAATCTTTTATGTGGCATAAATGGCTTGCAAAACTAATTATCTTCTCGTCTAAAACTTACAAGATTTCAAAAAATTGGGAATACCTGATAAAACCCTACACATTAAGGCTTATATAGGTTAAGATACTGTCCACATCGATAATATTAAGAGTCCCTATCAAAGTAACTGTATAGATTGGCCAAATTTTTCTTCCACAGCAAATTTTGATCTGTCACTACAACCAACTTGAAATTATTCTGCTGGAGTAGGTATATGACCGATATTTTTTTTTTCTCCCTCTTTTGAGAAAAAAGAAACTCCCATTTGAGAACTTTCATGACACAATAAATGAAGCAAGGTATTAATTATTAAGTACACTCCATTTCTGGACAAATTTCAAATCCTCAATTGAAGAGAAAACAAACATGTGAGAGCAAGTCCATTTTCTTCAAACCCTGAATGGACCAAATTCTTCTGGATTTGGAATTCACTGAGGGCTCTTTCAAAAAATGTAACCTGCATATTTGAAGTCCTTTGAGGCCTCTCTAAAGCTCCATAAACAGGTGGTGAGAGTCTCACCACCTCATTTACAGAGTTCCAATAACAATTTACCTTTCGTATGCCCTCTTAGTCTAGCAATTCTCCAAGCTTGTTTGATCTAGATATGAAAATTTCAACCAGAGAGGGACAGAGGATTATGAATTTCCCCCTTAAAGTTCCATTGTAGACAAACTTCAATTGTGGGAGTTATGCTAGCACTAGTGTTGTCGCTGCTGATAGGTAAAACTATTATTATCAGTCATCTCCACCTCTGTCGTGAACTGGCCTATCTTTATCATCTTTTACAATCATTTGATACTGTACATCTTGCTGGCATATGCCATATTTTTAGATAGCCACCCCCTTTGCCTGATTGGGAACCCAATCTACTGTCAAAGTATCCGCTGCCCCTGGCTGCAATAAGTAAAGGCGTTCCATCCATATCCAAGTGTATTAATACAGGTCGTTTTTTGAAAGATATAAAATTCTCACTGAGCTGCAACAAGTGATTGACATAACGCTCAGAACGATTAATGTGACAGTGACACCATGAATGTATGAATCTTAACAAGAGGATAGATTTTCACTTCTTTAGCTTTCCCTCCGACTGATCTCTAGATGGAGTTGTGTTTCAGTGTCTGGTGTAATAATTAACTTCTCCATTGTATCTATTTTGGAGAAATGCAGAGAAACTTTGGGCCTTCTTTGCATATTGTGTCATAGGTGCAAAGGCAGTGGAGAGAAATAGCTTCTAAACCAAATGGGGTCTCCAACAATTGGCAAGCTTGCTTTCATCCGAGAAGATGAAATTGTTCGCAGTAGGTAATGAAACAATAAGCGAGAGAGAAAAGAGAGCTAAGTGAAGGGACGTTCACGTTAAGAACAATTTCATGTCAATAGATATTGCCTCACATTTCACTTCATTTATCTAAACCTTTAACAAGCTTTGATTTTCTGCCAAATGCCGACGACTGGTTTACCAACTCATGCCATCTTATAAGTGTAGACCCTGTAGAGCAAGAAACGATCCAACCTGTCCTATTTGTGAAAATATGGGGAAACACAGTCCATCTCATGTAAGAATGTGGAGGTTTTTCTTTTGTTGTGGGGTGCAGGACCTGATGGTTTTATCAGTGAACTGAAAGATTGGATCCGTGTGTACACCAAAGTGAGAACAATGCCTGGAAAACTCACTGGTGCTTCACCTTTCCATGGCTTTTATGGAGCATATGGAGAGCCTGAGATTATGCTATCTCCTCCAGTAAAATTTTGAATACCCATGTTACCAATGACACAATAAGAACAGAAAAATAACATGAAAATCCCTGACGGAGTAGGATAGATTCGATCAATGTAGCATACAAACACCTGACAAAGCTGGAAGACTTGCAAGAAATGATACTTTAGAATGATTGAAAAGTTTCGTAGCTACTGTGGCCATACCCACAAATACAGCAGCGGAACTGTGGGTGATCAGAGGACTTAACGTAGATTTGGGTATTGGCATCGAAAAACTATTTCTTGATTCTGGGTCTACAGTGGCTATTGAATGTTTAATGTAATAAAGCAGCAATCTCGTATATGTCTGGCATTCATCAAAGACTGCAAGGAATTGTTGCAAAGAAGCTGGGACATCAAGGCTACAACACGTTCTCAAAGAAATAAATGTACAAGGGTTCTTGAAATAATGAGCTTTTTTCCTGCGCATGGTTAGTAGTTTTGGATAGAAGATGACTGAATCTGATTGCTGATCATGTCTTGGTTTCCATCACCAAGCCATGCAACTTCCTCACATAGTAAATTTGAGCTATCCTTTTAACCAAACCACCAAAAAGGAAGAAGAGAAAACAAAAGGGTGAAGAGAGAGTAAATAATAATTGCTGAAAATGATCCTAAACACCAACCTTCCGCTAAAGAAAACAATTGTATGCAACATAAAAACAGGATTTCTAGATCAGAAGCAATGAATCCATACAACGGAAAAGATGTGATGGTACAAAAAGTACCAAGAGTTCCTTTCCTACTGCATGGGGTCAAACAATTACATTGATAACATACAAAATCTGAACATTTAGAAAAGCAACATTGTGATGAAAATCATAACAAGTGCAGAGGACAAGTGTTTCCTCAAAAGCCAAGGGTTCTAGATTTTAAACATGACCAACATTAAAAGATGTTTGCAAGAGGAAGCTATATCACTAGAACATGTGGTCACTGGGACTCAACTACAGCAATTGCTGTTGGGAAGAGCATATTTGAAACCTTCCCATGATTCTATGTTCCGAATATCATCAAAAAATTTGATGTACCACTTCTGCTGCAGAAATTGTTTGAACGTCTCCTTGAGCCTGACATTAGTCTCTGTGTCTAGATCTTGAGGAATTGATTGCTTACTTTCACTGAAGAGTTGTTGTACCATGTCCTTTAGAGCTTCTCGATTTTGAATGATTGTTAAATAGTGATCCAAGCATGACATTGGAATTGTTCCTTGACTCGCTGATGACCATAGACTTTTCTGACAAGAGTGGTCATGCCTAACCTGCCCCATGCCCGCTACCAAAATTTCTCAACATTGGGATTCACCATCCAAGAGCCACCCAATCAGAGTTACTATGGGTTTCTCAAAGCCCACGAGTTCAGCTTCCTCCATTAGAAGAGGATCCCCACAAATGATCATGCCTGGTTGATCATGGGCTTCCCTCAGAAATGTCTTGGATCCACCTCTTTACTTTATCGTTGAGCCTATTTGATGGCATGCTTTCAGGTCTATAACCCAACCAATCATCTGACAAGAAAGACCGAAGCACCCATCCCTGTAATCTTGTGCAAGATGAAGCATGAATTCTTCGAGAACATCTTCACTGCTTAATACAGATTGAACTCTTTCTTCCATCTCGTCTGTTGTATCCACTGCTCGTAATAAGACTTGCATGTACTCCAATTCACCACTAATGTATCAAACTTCCCAGCTGACTCCAATCAAATTAAGTTTTCAATTCTTCCTCAAGCGAAGGCAAAAGCTTCTCGTGGACAGTGGTTATAGCTTTCTCCGCCATTTCTACTCACTTTCGCTTCTTTCTTCAATCTCAGCTAAGGATGATTTGTACTGTAAACTCCCTAACTGTTTATATACAAGACTCTCAAGTCTCAACTATGATAGTTGACAAAGTCAATGATTGCTGAATCAGAATGATTAAAGAAACCCTATTAATTTTCAGTAAACCCAACCTTTATTTAAGCTTCTTATTCCAAAACAGAATCTTAAAAGAGGACTAATTAGATCTCACATCCCCCCACTTTATTAAAACTATTAAGCAGAAATAAAACAAAAGTGTCCAGTTTATCCAGCCTGATACTAATTAATTGGGCATAAAGTGAACAGAAAAAGAGGAGAGCTCATGAGTTCACAACCCACCACCCCCCATCCCACACACACACGCTCTCTCTCTCTCTTTCTTTTTGGGGGTAATGTTCATATATTCACACTAAAGCATGACAAGATATACAGTGGCACATGTAATGTCTATAGAAAGATGCCATTAGACCAGGATGGCGAGTAGTGGGCTTTGGTGAATCTTCACAAGTCTGCCCAATTTGAAAGATGATTCTGCTAATTTTGGCCATCGTTTTTTTATATGGATTTGAACATCTGTATTACTGTTGTTTCGCAGGATTACATTATGAATTATTTTATCTCCTCTCTTGAATTACAGGGGTATGTCATATACCCTTAGCATTTGGGCTATGTGATGAATTGTGTACAATAACTCAACCAACAGCTAAGCACCAAATCCTTTCACATTGTTGATTTCAAGTATATATATGTATTTACACTGTAAATCTTAAATTTCATTGTGATGCTTTTCCTTACCCATTTTGCATCTTGGTATCTGATTGCGGGTTTTTATTTACTTTTGTTTATATGCTGACTGTCCTGTTTGATTTTGCAGTTAATATCATTCAGCAATTGAGTTTGGTAAGTCCGGGGATCATCTTGCAACTGGTGATTGTGGGGGCGGGGTGGTTTTTTTTGGAAGGACTGATAATAAGGATATATGTTTCTCATCACTTGCATGTATTTATTTGTTACTTTTACACTGTAGATCTTAAATTTCATTGTGATGCTTTTCCTTACCCGTTTTGCATCTTGGTGTCTTATGGCGGGTTTTTTATTTATTTTTGTTTATATGCTGACTGTCCTGTTTCATTTTGCAGTTGATATCATTTCAGCAATTGAGTTTACTTCAATGTATTCATTTGTTACTTTTACTTCCAAACTTGACATACTATGTCACCCCTATGTATTATTAATTTCTAGCAATATTATAATATTTTACAATAATTTCATCTGTAGAATGGTAGATATCGGAGGGATACGGAGAGAATGGGCCACACAATTAGTAGGCATCCTAAATTCCGTATAAAACAGAGTTCCAAAGCCATGAACCCAAGCTACTTCTTTTATTGCATTGGAATTTATTAAAGTTTTGTACAAGTAGGTCTTTTCTGCTTAATGAAATGGTAATTGTTCTTGCAAGTGATTCGTTTTATTCAGTTTGATTATCTCAAGTGCTTGGAAATAGAGGAGAAAATAAACAAGATCAGATGGTGCCAGAAAGCTAATGGTGCTTTGTTTCTTCTGTCCACAAACGACAAAACTATTAAATTTTCAAAGGTAAGGGAGGAAAATTGTTTCTTACCATTTTTAGTTATGCTTATGAAGTTTTGAAGTTTTATATATATATGTATGTATGTATGTATGTATGTATGTATTAGATTGACACTGAAAACTAAAATTGGAACATTCCCCACAAATATTATTGTGTTAGATATATGAGGAATACCTATAGGAAACATCAGCAATCTACAACACAGTCAAGTGTTTCTTGGTTGCCTTTTAGCTTAATAGTCCCTCTTACCGTCCCTCTCTTCCTCGTATTTTTTCTTCTTCAATTTACTAAAATAAAGTATGTTGTTTTCATTGTTGATTCCAAGTTCTTATTATGAGGTTTTCTTTCCGCTCCTTTCTCAGGGGATCGAAAATATTCTTGACTTTTATTGCGTTCTTGATGAGCAAGGATCCAAATGATGGATCGGACCACCCCTTGCTTAATGAATTGAATGCCTTAGATGATCCTTAAAGAACATGTATGTAATTCTACTTGCAAATTACTTTTTCCTTATGAGTACTTTTGGTCCTTCTCTTTGTAAACTTCCACAAAATAGTAATAACGGGTTTTTTTTTTTTTTTGCTCCTTTGAATTACCGAGTAATTGGATTTGGCAAATATACAGGGGCCATATATGTTAATGGAGAGAAAATATCTACTGTTGGTTTGAGCATGGCACCAAAGCTGCACCATCTTAAGTTCACTCATGGTCAGTGTTAGGTTTAACATTTTAGTTTGGCTTTATTCAGTGTCAAAGAGAAAGTGTTTTAAGTGTGTTTAGAATGTTTAGTTTGAGTCCAAGAAGACATGGTTCAAACGACGTCAACATCGGGGTCAAATTGAAGAAGTTATGCCCAACATTTGATCAACGTTCGCTGGCCATTCGAACGATCATGCTACAAAGAGAAAATAGAGACTAGCGCTCGACCAACGTTCGACCGTTGGTGACACACAGAGAAACCTGAAAGCAGCGTGGGCTGAACGTTCACTGAACGTTTGACCGTTGGTATTACTCAGAGAAACCAGAGAGCAGCGTTCGCTGAACATTCGCTGAACGTTCGATCGGTGGTGACACACAGAGAAACCAGAGAGCAGCGTTCGCTGAGCGTTTTTTGACCGTTCGAACGAGAAGAAGAAAAATGAGTTTTTGCCTCGAACGTTCGAGCTGCGTTCGCTGAACATTCGAACGTTCGTAAACAAACTTCAGTTTTAGAATTCCGATCTTTTCTGATTTGTTTCCTATTATGATTCTACCTTATCCTAATCTATATAAGGAGTGTCTAGACTATTGTTAGAAAAAACTCAAGAGGTTTTAGAAACCCTAAATTCGTGTGTGAGAGCAAGAGTTCTTTCTCCTCTTCCTTCTCCTTTGTTGAGCCATCAAAGCCTTTCTTCATCTTTCTTTTCTACCTTGGAGTTCCGGGTTGGAGAGTTTGTTCGTGGGAGTTCCTACGGATACCAGGCGAGTTCGTTTGGGTGATCGTGTGAGAAGATCTTCAGAGTTCTGAAGTGTTGCTGTGGAGCAAATCTGAGGAGTTCTTCAGATACTTTCAAGTCTGTGAGTTGCAGAGTCTAGCATAGGGATGTTGAATCGTCTGAACTACAGGTTGTAAGTCTTCTTTTCATATTGGATCTTTTATGTGGCTCCTGCATAGCCCGGAGGGTTTTTCTCTAGTGAGAGTTTTCCCTTCGTCACCAAAATTGCTTGTGTTGTCTCTTTACTTTATTTGCAATTTTGTGTGATTGGTTATAGACTTGTGCATGCCTATTAATTAAGAACTTGTTTTTAATTAGTAGAATTTTTATTCCGCTGTGCTTCACCTATTCACCCCCCTCTAGGTGTTATTAGAGTCAAAACCCTGTTTTTCAGTCAGAAAGGTGCAGAAGAACAGATGGGAAAAAGCCAAGACTCTTCAATCGCCTCCAGACCCTTCTCCCACCAACCTAGCAAGCAAACAATAGCATATTTTTTCCCTCTTTTCCTTTTTTTGTTGCTTTTTGAGTGAATAATGGATTTGATAGCCAAGAGAGCGTTATAAGGTCTGTTTCGTCATAGTTATTTATTTTTTTTTTTTTTGTTGTTGATGGAACGTCACTATTAATCCAAATTAGTTTGTATCTTTGTGATGACATTGATACGTATTTTGTCTAGATTCCGTGCAACGCACAGGCTATAATGCTAACCTATCATATTAAAAGAGACTGCCTCGGGCTGACATGGCCGCCTCGGCCAGCCTCGCCCGTCCGAGGCTGTCGAAATTTCTTCTTTTATTTTTCTCTTTGTCATCTTCTAAACTCCATCGTACTCTACACTAATCGTCGATCAAGTAGTTTTTGCGAAATCCCTTTTTTTTGTCTCCTTTGCTCTCTTTTTCTCTCTCATCGAATCCCCGCAACGACGCCGCTGCCTCTTCCTTCTTCTCTGTCTTCCTCCTGTAACTATACTTCAGTAGGATCGTATTTTGGCTGTTGGGGGGATTACTCGACTGCTAACTACGGTGATTGTTGTTTGTGGCTGCCAAAAAGCCTAGGTTCGATTGAACCGTTGATTTAGATACCAAGATGATAAAGAAGTGTCACTTTATTTGTTTGGCCAACTCCACATTGTCGCGATTCTTGCGCTAGGATCAGCACTCCAAAAAGTTACAACCACGCCCCCTCCCACTGTCTCTCCCAAATTTAAAATTTTGTATTTTTTTAAAATCGGTAGATAACCCTCCGTTCGAAGAAAATTTCACGACTCTCCTCCGTCTTCCGATGCTTCATCTTTTGTATTTGCATCTTTAAGTCTCTATCCTCTGTAAGTGAGGGTTTTTCTCGGGCGAAACAGAAATGGCAACCATAGCTGTTGGGATGACAACAACGATTTAGGAAGACTAGATTTTTTATGGGGTTGTTGGTCCCAAATTGGTCCGAGCTCGACACGTAACCATGGGGATGATGTGTCTTTGTGCGGGCGTGCCAGTATCTATCGATACAATGATTCGAGTCAGATCTTGACCCCGAGCACTTGTTCCGGATCTAAACCGGCGTCGGTCTAGCCGTACTGCAAGTCACCTATAATAAAAATGATTAGATGAAAGAATGAAGACAAAGGGTTCGATCTTCGTTTGGGTTCTTATTCGTGTTTGAAAACAACAGTAGGTGATAAGAAAGTACTTTATTTAGATATTGGCTGTCAGAAATGCAACCGTTGATTACAACAAATCCTCAAGTAATTCAAAAGGAAATAAACAAAAGAAATCAACTGGGTTAACAGTACCGGCCTTTCCTGACCTTAAAGCAGTAATCGGAGTACAAGGAAAGGAAGAAAGGAGCGTTTGTTAAAAGAGCTAATTCGGGGGTTCACCCAGGAATAATACTTAGCCAATGTTTCGACAATCACCTGGCTTGACCAAAGATGGTTTCGAGACCGGCTGCTCGTAACCTTGTAGCCGTAATCGGAGTACAGGACTAGGAGTCAGGGGTGGCCGCAACTTCCTTGCCAGTGGCAGGGACTTTACTTCAATCAGAGTAATATTAACCTGAAGTGTCACTATGACAAGAAACAGTGAGAGGAGTCCTAAATTATCCTTTCTTACTATAGTTTGGGTGTAGGAAACTGGATAGAGATCACGGATGATCGAGTTATAATCATAATAACCGATTGCGGTTGAATAGAGGTCGTTCTTGAGCTTTTCGAGATTGTGCCTTTTATAGCCGGATTCTGACAGTTGCTACCGATCCACGTTTGCACGAACTCTATGTCTGTTCCGAGAATTATCCATCTGTTTCCACTCGTCCATGTAAGATAACCTCTTACCACGATCTTTAACAAATAACTTCCTCATCCATCGTTGCCTATCCACATGGTCTCAGTGGTCAATCTTGTATTGACGGTGACGTCTTCCCTTAAATGTAAGAGAATAGTTTTCCCGTTATATGTGCTTACGTGGCTTCAGTCGTGTGTTTGGCCCATGTAGACGTTGACGTGGCTTCCCTGATGAGCTTAGATCTTGTAGGTGCCACGTGGCTTTCTTTCATTTGCTGGTCTATAGTGGGTGTAAACATTGCTCCCCTACTTACTTATTATGCCATCATCTATCGGCGTAATGAGGAAGTATTAGTTTTTCAAAAATTTTCTAGCCGTTGGTAAATGGTCGTTTCTCAATTTCTTACCGCTCCATCCCATGATTGGGATAATTGCGGCCTCTTCGGGCTTCATCCTCTAAAGCGTCTATTTAAAATCAAGTCTGGTAACTTCCTCTTTCACTCTGCATATTCCATTTTCTTTCCACTGTTCTTTGTCCCTTTCCATCCATGGCGGGCAACATTCTTCCTTACAACTTCCCGGTTGAAACTTATAACCACGAGATAGTTGTCGGCCCTTTCCTTGATGCCCGTGATGACCCTCTTGATGTCTCGAACGCCAAAATAAAGGGTCATCTGCCTTTCATTAGTGGCAACCCTCTTAAAAGGAGCTTCCCTAGCCAGAGTTGGCCAACTGTTCATTCTGAATGGGTGGCTTGGGTCGGCCGTCTAGAAGGACGTTTTTCAAATACTTGAAGGACAACAGGTATTTACGACATGATCCAGTTCTCTTGCCATAACATCCCCATTCACCCAAACCTATTAAATGCGATATGTTTGTTTTGGAATACCCAGACCAATACCTTTAATTTTCCTTGTGGACCGTTGACCCCCACTGTGATGGATGTCTGCTTTATCACCGATCTTTTTCCAATCGGCCATGAAGTTAGATACGGTATGTTTGATCTCAGCCTATTTAATTACTTGCCGAAGAAAGACCCACGCAAAAAGAATAAGAAGAAATCTCAAAAGAAGAAACTCCAAACTTCCTTCCGGTCCTATATTAAGGATTGTGAAAAGTACCAGTCTGACCTAGATGCGGATCGTTTCTATTTCCTTCTCTACTTCTTCTGTAACTTCGTCTTTTGTCCCAAAGCTGAGGGGGTTACTAAGGAATATGCCCCATTGGCCAAGCTTATCATCGGAGATTCTCGATTTGCCCTTGCTCCTTATTTTTTGTCCATCTTCTATTGTTCTTTACTGGAGCTTGTCAAGAATGATTTCCAAAATCCTGAAGGTTCTTTGTGGTTCCTTCAGTTATGACTTTATCATTATTTCCCGACCAAGTTTTTTACCCCTGCTCATCCTCGATCACACTTCAAATTCGCTGGTCACTCATGTTTGGAGGGTATCCTCGTTGATTGCTCTGTCCCAGAGTGTTTTCATTTCTTCTTTAATCTCGAGCATTACGCTGATCTCCCTTTCAAACTTTCTGTGAATGTGCCCGGCTTCCTTTCCATAGTTGACGAAATAACTGACGAGCAGCATCTAACCTGGGCCAGCTTTTTATTGGCTCGGAATTTAAACTATTCTGTGACAGCCACAAATAAAAAGCCAGGATTTGAAGTTTACCTGCCGAATTGTGTTAGTAGGCAATTCTATTGTACTTAGGGGATACCTAACCTTGACTTCGATCAGCTATTTTCGATCAAGACTACATCCATTGTTCGGGATTCTACCTCTAAGGATGAAGCTACCCGTATTGAGGCTCGGTATCTTGTGGCAGCTACTGTCACAATGACCCTCCTGGCATGTCTAGGCCGACTATCAACAATTTGTATTCTGTTGCTGTTACTTCTCGATTTCAAAACCTTGTCGCCAAATTCCCCGCAGTTGACGCTCCTCTAATTGCTAATGCTGAACCTTCATTCCGAATGTGGTGGGATTGGCTCTACTCGCGTTTGATCCGCCACAATATGGAATCTTATGTTGAAGTCTTTCGCCCTTCTCACTTCGATGTCGAGAGTATAGAGAAGATAACTCCGATGTTCGAGTCTCAATTTTCATGTTCTATGTGCGCGCGTGGGAAACGCGGCACGAGAAATTCGGAGTCGCCACCGCCTGATGGGGTGTAGGCGGACACCTAGGTGCCTAATCTTGTCTATTGGGCTTTGGTCTGCGGCTTGAGATTCTAAGTCGGTTCTCGGTTATGGTCTGGGGAAGTCCGTAGACACCCCAGTCCACCCCGTCGGATGACGGGTCCCGTGGGTTCCCTAGTTTGAGTCAGCTTGCTTTTAGTCTCTCACCTGATCCCTAATCCGATATGCAAATTGGTTAAGTCTTGGCGGGACCACCTGGGTGGTGTGGGTCCCTTTAATGGATTTTATCTTGTTTTACTTAAGTTATCTAAGTCTAATTGGGTGGGCCCTGTTGGAAGGCCCACGTTGTCCTTGGTGGGCTTGGGTAAGCCCATGTACCCTTGGTGGGCCTCTGTCTAGCCCTGGGAGGCCCTATGGGCTTTGGTTAAGTGAATTGTTTTTACATTAAGGTTCAGGTTTGAAGCTTAAGTGGTTTTCATGCAAATAGTGGGCCAGCGTTGGTTTGCGGGCCCCTGGGCGGGCCCCCGTGATGGTCACCAAAATGTTTTCAATTTATCTTATTCAAATTCATCCAGGTGGGTTGGACATTTGGGCTTGGGGCCCGTAGTCCAGTTCTTAGGCTTTGAAAGCCCAAGTCAAGCGAAGTTAGGGTTTTGAACCCTTAATTGGTTGGTTTTTTGGGCTTTGGCGGGCCCGATAGGCCCTAACCCTACGTCTCGGCCAAACCACACAATGCATGCATTATTCAACATATCAAGGTTTGGGTGGGCCGCATTGAGTTTGGCCCACCCGATTCAATTGGTTTATTTTACTTAAGTTGTTTAATTGCATGCCCTTAAAGTTTATTGGGCTTGGTGGGCCCCGTTGGAAGGCCCACTAGTGTTTCCAAGTTGGACATTGGTCCAGGTCCCAAGTTGGGTCTCCGAGTGACCCAGAAACCTTATTGGTTCACTTGGTTTGGTTTAAACCATCACAAAATTCGGCCAAGGACATAAAATCCGGAAAAATTGCATTTTTGTTGTGTATCCGGCCTTAGTTGCCGGATACACATAGGCCACAGGTGATCCGGCCTGAGTTGCCGGATCATCCTGAAATGGCCCTTTTGGGAGTTCTGCCATTTGGGATTGTTTCCAAGGGGTTCCCAGGGGGTTTCTGAAGTTCTGTGGGCCCTCGATAGGACCCACATTGGTTCAGGTTTGAGGGGAGCCTTCTTTTCAATTCCTTTTCTCGGATTTCTCAATGAAAGCAAGGAGGCATTGGGGCTAGTCTGGGTGCCAAGGGACTTGGCGGAGCATACGCATGAGAATAATAGAAGAACACAGTAAGGAATGGGGGGAAGGGAACATGCTCATGTGCACATAAGAAAACAGTAGAGACTACAGGGATTGGGGGCATGCTTTGACATTTGAGAAAACAGAAAATCAGCAAGGGCGAAGGGTGCATACACATCGGTAGCACGCTTGGTTTTAATGAAAAAGCAAAGTGGTTGTGCTTGGGGATTCAGGGCTTAGCATGCGTGGAGGCGCTGCTGCTGCTCCCAGAAGCAGCTTAGGTGCCATGGCAAGGGGGCCAGGGGTGACGGGGTCAGGGTAGGGACTGGTTAGACGGCATGTTAATATCAAATAAAAACCCAACAAATAACACATCAACAATAGAGGCACTTCCCATTAAAGTAGGCATACATGCGTTCATGGCATTTTTCTACCGAAGGAGTTAGAAAACATGAATGAGCCATGAGATGAATCCATGCGACTCCATAGACGGAACCACACTTGCGTGATCCTAAAAGCACAAAGCATGCACACACCAAAAGAGTTGCCTAACACGCATGAAAAGATATGAGAATGAAGCAAGAACAACAAAAAAAGGGGACCGGCATGCACCGTATGAGATCCTTCAACCATTGGAACTCACACAACTCATCCTTGCAGCCCTAGGAAGGCCTAGAGAAGGGTAGAGAAAGGGGGGTTACATGGGGGTACATTAGACTGAAAGCTGAGAAGGAACATGCTCCTTCCTCAATCGAATCAATTGCAAATACCATCCAACAGCTCCTAAAGACCTCGACGAATGCAAGGACATCACTCATTTTCCCACGGGATTGCGCATGGGGTCTCCCTTACCACCGGAGACCCCATGTTATAACAAAAAATGGAAGAACATGCAACTGATATAAACACTAGCATGACTGTACAGCAATGAGACACCAACCTCCTTAAACCTCTTGGAAGACCCTCATTTCAATATATATGAAGTAAAAGCGGATGAGAAACAATACCTGAGTGTTCCTACACTCTTGTGCAAGGTGGTGACACCTTCTTTTGCTTGGACAGCAGCTGGAGAGCCCCTTGGTGTTCAAGCTTTACCTCAGCAGCAACAAGCCCCTCCTTGTTTCAACAAGAAAGTGAAGAAGAAGAAGAAGGCCAAGGTTGAGTAGCCTTGGGATGAAGTGGGGAGGTTATGGAGGCAAAAAGGGCTTGAAGAGGGAGGGATTCGGGTGAGAAAAGTGGAGGAAGGAGGTGGGAAAAATCGCAAAAGAAGCCAACCCCCGGAAATGAGCTGCTGTTTGCCTTTTATAGACAAACTTAATGTATCCGGCAACTCAGGCCGGATACACTAAGCTCTCTCCATATCCGGCCTCCATGGCCGGGCACACAAGTTTAAATGCCGCCGCGAATTTGTCGGGCGATTGGCGCGAATCTCGCCGAGCAAATCTTTGTATCCGGTATTTGAGTCCGGATATACACAAGGGTATGTGTATACGGTATATTTGACCGGATACAAATCAAAAAATTATGGATTTGCCCTTCGACTTAACCGATTCGACCGATTTGACACTTTTGGATATATACAGATGGGTCCCTGTGAATTTTGGATATTTAAGATTTAGTCCCTGAGATATTTTGCTGTGTTGGCTGCCACGTGGGCAATTCCTGCGCCACATGTGCAGTTTCCGGTTTTGCTACTCGGAAACTTCGACAGCTTATATCTCCTTCATCCGAACTCCGATTTGAGCAAACTCAATTGCATTAGACTCGTATCGGAGCCCTCTATCCAATGACATAGGGCTAAGCACTTGGCACGGGGTTCGAGGAAAAGTCAACTTTCGGCTCATCCTCAAGTTTGACCGGCCCACAGAACCCTCATCTGGACTCCGATTCCTGCAAACTCAGTTGCGTTGGACTAGTGTCGGGATTCTTTATCCATTGAGATAAAGCAAGGTGGCCAATTATCACTTGATCAAAAGGTCAAATTTTGACCCCTCAGGGTTTGACTTTTTAGCTGGGTTTTGCATTTCTGGCTCTTCTGGGAGCGCAAAAATGATGTGCTTACATTCTAGTAATTCACAGATATTCAATTAATTATCTTCTTTTTGCCATTCTCACTTTATCATTGGTTCCAAACGGTCTGAGTGGCAATCGGCCAAAGAAGGAGCCGAAATCAAAAGGGAAATAGAAGAAGAAACCAGCCGCTGTCAAGAACAAACCATCTAGCAGTGAGCTGTTGAAGAAAAAGAAAAAGATCGTGGAGGATGGCGATCCCTCAAGAAACCGAACCTATGTCACTCTTTTCAGCCTGAAGTTCGGCATCCTGGGGAGCATATTGAAATTGCTGACGATTCGTCAAGAAGGGAAGAAGATATAGACCTATCCCGCTCCTAATGGGAAACCTGCATTCCTTCTTTCGGCAGTGGTCCGTCTTCTCCTTTGATCGCCTCTCCAAGCCCGTCTGATTCTGTAGCTGCTCCGGTCCACCCTCCCATGGCTGACATTCCTACTACTGCTCCTGTTGCTGTTCCATCCAACAAGCCTTTGCCAATACAAGAAAATCCTACTCATCCGGTGTTCAGTTGTAACTTTGATGCAACTGGTCCCTCTACTCTCCCCACTGATGTTCCTTCAGCTGCTTCTTCTGATGAGCTATCATCTCCGACTGAAGAACACATGCCTCCGCCTGAAGACCCTTCATCCCAAACGACAGGGTTTCATGACCTTCCTGATACCAGATTTGGCTTTGTCCGGACGTGGTTTAGGGAAGCAGATTGTCTACTCCTATCCTCTGAGTTTGGGAATGGGCTTCGCTCCAAATTTCTTCCAGATTTTGATGGCCGAGACCAACTTCCGTCTCTCGTTCTTCGTCAGCCTTAGCATATTTTGGATCCTGAAGTGAACGAGAAACGAATCCAACTAGGGCGTGCCAACAGAACGAGATCAAACAGAGACCCTTTGGAATTGGAACACCTGTTTTCCATGTTTGATTTTTACAGTGTCATTCAGAGGTTGAGAGAAGCAATTAACACCCTCCGCTCTGTGTCGGCAAGGCAGTCTGAGCTCAAGAGGGAAGCGTCCGCCAGTTTCACGTATCGGCGTCAAATTATCACTTTGAAGGAGACCTTGCACGACATTGCTTATATGAAGGTTTCTCTAGCAAATTCTAATCCTTCCTCAACTACCGCAGCTGAATTGGGGTGGTTAAAGACGAGGGAGGATAATGCCAGAGATTCAGTCCAGGCTCAAATGAGGTTGATCTCATCCAACTGCTTGTGGCTACGGCGCCAGATGATGGATGAGGAAGAAATGGAGGCACAGCGGGCGACGGTGAAATGTTTGCTGGAGCGGGCCATGAATGACCATGCCAGGTTCAAGTCAGTATTTGAAGGGTAAGCTTTTACCTTTCATGAAAAAACTTTACGTAACACCATACCGTATCATCGGTATTAACTTGATTTGTGCCATATGGGTGGCATGTTAAACTTTTCTTTTACTAGCAGGTTGGTTGGCTTTATTTTTATTGAATGGTATTTTGCATGCTTTGCTAACATAACCTGATCGCCATTCATATTCTAATAACAAAATGCTTGGCATAATTTAGGAAACTAAGATAGACTGAAAATCATAGTAATTCATTTCATCATTGATCTTTTATATAACCAAAGTCGAGCCTTCTGGCTCTTTCTTACAACCAAGGCCGGGTAATCCAGCCGGGGCCAGAAGGTCTTAGGAAACAAATTGGATTTCCTCTTATCCCCACACCACAAGGATGGCGTAAGTGAGGGAGAAAGAGGAAGAGGTAGAGGAGGAGACCTGGCGTAAATGCTGGTCGAAGGAATGAATGTTCCCTATTTCACTCATCTCAGTGAAGAATCACAGAGACAACGTGAGTGAAAAGGGAAGAGTTTCTCAAAGAAGAGAAAGAAATTTCCCATTCCCAGTGAATCTTCGGCTAGGTTGGCTCCTTTGTTCTCGAACATCATCTCGATGACCATAGTAGGCAGTCGGTCGTTTGCTCCCTTCAACATCTTCCTCTTTTCGTCATCTGATTATTGCATCCTACTTAAGACGAAGATGGCCAATTCTACCTACTGGCTTGGGTATTTATAGACCGTGTTCTTAGAAAAAGACCAATGAGAGCTTGCGAATCTCGAGAAAAATCTTTTATTCAGTTCCTTCTGCACTGTCCAACTGGTGGCATATCATTTTAGAGATTCTTATTGTGCGCATTGCCGCACGGAGGTGCACATGGGAGTGCGTGCCTCGGGGGATTTTGGGAGTCGCCACTGCCTGAAAGGTGCAGGCAGACACAGGGTTCCTAACCGAGTCTATTATGACTGGTCTGCGGCTTTATTAAAGTTTTCTGGGTAAGTTCTCGGTTACGGTCCGGGGAAGTCCGAAGACACCCTGGTCCGTCCCGTCGATTTGACAGGTCCCATGGGTCTCCTTGGTTCTGAGTCAACTCAGTCTCACCCTGTTCCTAATCCAGCATGCTTGTTTATTTGGTCTGAGTGGAGACCACTGAAGGTGTAGGTCCTCTTTATTTTAATTAATTTTATCTTTTTAGCCTTTTAGTGAAGTGGGTCAGGTGTGGGCCCCGTTGGGAGGCACATTGGATGCCAAGTTGGGCTTAAGGCAAGCCCTATTCCCATTTAGGGTTACGTTGGATAACCCTTTCTGGATTTGGTTATTTGATTGACTAAAATTCATTTGGTTTGAAATATAAGAGATTAGAATCCACAAAAAGAGTTGAAAAAGGTTTTTTGGAATTTACAGTGTGTAGCCGAAATTCAATTTCGGTTACAACAATTTTTTAGTTTAACCGAAATTTAATTTCGGTTAAGCTATAATCAGCCTTAACCGAGATTTAATTTCGTTAAACTCAAAAACGAGTTTAACCGACCTGTGTTTTCGGTTAAGGGTAAAAACTGATTTTTTGGCATTTTTGGGTTTTGTAGAAAGGGAACTTTGAAGAAAGGCCTTGTTTGGCCTTCTACTTGTCAAATGAGCATAAAATAGCCAATAAACTGGAACAACATAGCAAGAAAGGATTTGGGAGATTTAACCGGGGTACATTGGAATTTGGAGATGATGAAGGGAACATGCTCCCTTTTTAAATAATTTGGACATGACAAGGACAGCCCTTCAACTTGCTTTTGTAATTAGGCGGACGGCACCTCCTTACCATGAGGTGTTTCTCATGTGAAGGGAAGATGGAAGGTAATCGAGATCAAGGGTTAGTATAAAAAGACAACATGGAATAGAAATAAGCAATATTCTTGAATCACAACTTTATTCACTTATATACAATACAACTTACCAGAAAGCTTACCTAGGGAATGCTTGAAGGTGTGGAATCCCTTAGAGGCTTTTTCGGCAGCGTAACGGCGCTTTTCCAAGTTCAAGAGGAGGAGTGCAAAGCTTCCTTCGGGTTTAAAGCAAAAGGGAAGAAGGTGGAGAGGTTCTTTTATGTATTCGGACAGAGTAAGGGTACTTTGAAAGGGTTTAGAATAGGGAAAGAGGACTTTTGGCCAGCATAACGGCTCTACTTCAAGGTCAAAGGGGGATTTCTAAACCTATTTTGGGTTTGACAGAAGATAGGGGATAGGTTTGATGGGCTTAGAGAGACAGGGATTGGTTACAGTAGGTTTTAAAGAGAGAAGAAGAAAGAAGGACAGGGGTTCGAATGGGGAGAGGAGAGAGGACAGAGCCCAAAAACCTAGAAGGTTTGAATGTTGAGAATGGGGGGAAAGGCCCCCTATTTATAGGCAAAAAAATGAACCGGAAATAAATTCCGGTTATACCAAAAATTGGTATAACCGAAATAAATTTTCGGTTAAACCACTTTTTCTTTGTAACCGAAACACTATTTCGGTTACAAAGAAAAGCATGATTGAAGGACAAGTGTCCTTCAATCATTATTACTTTCCAATGCACATGGGACAGCACATATCCCATGTGCGTTTATCCATTGGTTTTTCATTATTTTATTTATTTTTTATTTAATTTAATTACTAGATTTTTATTTTTATATTATTTTATTCTCTTGATTTTTTTGTTGAAGACGCACATGTGTCTTCAAAAATTTTATTTAATTTAGTCAATAGATATTTATCATATAATGTTGTTTTATTATTAGATTTTTTATTTGATGCCCTTTCTTCAGCCTTTTGCTACGTGTGCAAATTTTCCAAAATTTTTAACTGCTCATAACTTTCTCATTTGATATCCGATTTTAACAAACTTAGTGGTGTTGGAATCAGGCCGAGATTCTCTATCCACTAAGCTAGAATTTAGCAGCAAACTCAGCTTTTTTAACAGAAGTTCAAAGTCGCGTCGCAGAGCCAATTTTGCTCATATCTCTCTATCCGGGACTCCGATTCTAGCAAACTCAGTTGCATTGGAATCGTGTCGATGTGCTCTTTCTGCTGATATCCAATTGAGCAGCTAATTCGGGATTTAGCAGAAAGCCAATTTCTGCTATTTCCATATTTAACCGATCCATAATTTCTTCATCCGGACTCCGATTTAGGTAAACTCAGTGTCGTTAGATTCATGTCAAAATCCTCTTTCCAATGGTATGAATTTTGGTGGCTAATTTGCACCCGATCAAAAAGTCAACGTTTTGACCCCTTCAAGTTTGACTTTTTCAATTAGAGTTTTATTTCTTCATTTTCCGAGGTGCAAAAATGAGGTGCTGACACTTATATCGCCATTTTTCCGGCAATATAAATGCCGAGTTATTGGGAATCTAGTTTTGTTTGGAACTCTTTTCTTGTTGGTTATGACTTTCGTGGTTTTCCCATAGAATAGGATAATACCGCTTTAAAAACTGGCCGTTAATTACTTTTTCTTCTCAGCTCTCAGGTGATTGAACGTAATATGTCCCCCCTGGCATTACCTTACTAATTCGTAATGGTCCTTCCCATGTGGGTGACCATTTACCATATGGAAAATCCTTTTTTGCCAATCGGAAGGAGTGTCTTCCATACTAAATCACCCTGAGCAAAAGACTTGTGTTTCACCTGTCGGTTGTAAGATCTGGCAACTCTTTGTTTAAGCGCCAGTTGTCTATTTAGAGTCATCCTTCTGATTTCCTCCAGATCTTCCAGTTCTGCCAACATGACTTCCGAATATTCTTTGGGTGTAAATTTATTCGGAATAGCCACTCTTAATGACTTCACTGTGATTTCTACTAGAGTAATTGCCTCATGACCAAAAGTTAAGGCAAACGGAGTTGTCCCAATAGAGGCCTTATAGGAAGTTCGGTATGCCCATAAGGCTTTTGACAAAAGCTTGTGCCAATTTCTTGGCTTGTCTTCTATCATCTTCCTCAAAATATTTTTCAATACCTTATTAGTTGCCTTGGCTTGGCCATTCGCCTGATTATAATAAGGGGTTGACCGGATCATTCTTATGCCATATTGTTTGGCAAACTCGGTCACTGCTTCTCCGACGAAAACAGTGCCGGAATCCGTTGTAATAGTTTCTGAGATACCATACCTATGAATGATTTGTTCTTTGATGAATTCAATTACATCCGATTGTTCCACCTTTTTTAAAAGTTTAGCTTCAACCCATTTGGTGAAATAATCGGTAACAACTATGATAAAATTATGTAACCCGGAAGGAGGATATACCTTTCCTATCAAATCCATCGCCCATCCTCGAAAAGGCCATGGCTTGACTATTGGTTGAAAATTGATGGACGGCACCCTCTGAATTGGTCCATGTTTTTGACATTCTTGACAGCCGGTTGCAAATGCCTGGCAGTCTTTCAAAATGGTCGGCCAATAATAACCATGCCGGCATAACATCTATCACATCTTGATACCAACTTGATGTGCGCCGCATATTCCATCATGTATTTCAGCCATGACTAACATCGCCTTTGACTAACTTACATATCGTAGGGGTATATCATCGAAACCCTTTCTGTACAGTTCATCGCCAAAAATGAAATAAGAAGCCGCTCTTATTTTAACTACACTACTCACCTTCCTAGTTGGATCTCGGAGATAATCCCATATCTCTTTTCTCCAATCTAACTGTATTGTTTGATTGAAACATGCATGGAAATCTACCAAAAAATGTCTCTTTCCGGCGGAAGGCAAAGATTGCACTGTCACCGTTCGAGACAGGCTGTAAAGCCTAAGGCCTGATGCAATTTGAGCAAGCTCATTAGCTTCACAATTTTCATTCCTTGGCCAATATTCAAATTCCACCCGATTGAATTGTTTGGCTAGAAACCTTGCCTTTTTTAGCAACGGTATTAACATCTCGCTATTGCAACTATAATGGCCTTCCATTTGTTTTAGAACTAGCTGCAAATCTCCCATGATGGTAACAGCGTAAACACCCATCTCCCATAAGATTTCTAGGCCGATAATCAAAGCCTCAAACTCTACTTGATTATTTGTTGATTGTTCTTCAAGTTGAAATGCATATTCATGTCTTTTTCCAGTTGGCGAAATTATAATGACGCCGATCCCGGAAGCCGATTCTGTTTTTGATCCATCAAACTTCAAATTCCATGGCTGTAACGCCCCGATTCCGGGTCCAATTCCCAAAACCCGAGGTGTTATGTTAAGCAACAAATGCAACTAAAATATAGAATAATTTAAAACTTTTTCTAACTTTATAATCAAAGTAACAGCGGAAACTTGAATTCAAAATCTCTTTATTAATCAACAATTATAATATAAAAGGATTTCAATTATATGAGCAATCCTAAATCTATATAGACTACCCAGCTACAACTAGCCCACAACTTGACGTCCTCACCAAGAGTACCTGAAAAATGGGAGAAACCGGAGTGAGAATAAATCTCAACAAGTAGCAAGGTGCATGCATGAAATCAATCCATGTTTATATAAAATAAGTCATGAGGTGTACGATTAAACCAACAACAACATCAACAAGGATAATTCCAAAGTTTAAATCCAATCCCATTAATACTATCAAAACATATCTCGATAACAATACCGATAAAACATTGAATGGTCAATGTCATGAATATTGTTTGAATTGATTAATTGACATGCCAAGTAAATACTCCACACCTCCATGTACACAATTCCGGCCTACTCAGGGTTTCGTCATCCAATGCCGTCCTACTCAGGGTTTCGGTATTGACAACCAGGCCTACTCAAGGTTTCTAGCTGCTCTACACCGGTCGTGGCAACACACCAGGTCATGCAATTACATCAATAAACAATACCATCACATTACTAAGCTTAGACATGGATCTAGGACAAGCTAAACCAAAACCAAAATAACAATTTCATATAACTCAGTATTTGCAAAACAATAAACCCACACCGATTACCATCCTGTGTATCCCAATACACTCATCACAAGTCGTTCCAACCAGAACAGCAACTCATCTCAAGTCGTTCCAACCAAAACGGCAACTCATATAATTTCAGCAAAAATGCCACTCCAAAAACCCAATTAAACAATTTCTCAATCGAAAACACATATAAAACATACAGGGAACTAAGCCAATATCTCATACAGTAAAATCACTTCGGAATTCATAAAATTAGCAATAAATTGATTTAAGATTTTCCCAAATGTTTTGGACAGATAAAATGTTTCTAATATCCTAATCTAGTTAATAGGTAAGTGCTTAAACCCTCAGATCATCAAAACCCAGCTTGGTTTAGTCAAACATGCTCTTCGGCAAGATATTGGACCATGCGCTAACCTCCTGCACTAGGCGCGAGGTCGGCAGATAGGTCGTTGGTCAAAAATTGAGTATGCGCCTACTTAACATCGAGTGAGCACGAGCTAGGCGTGAGGTGAGCGTGAGGTTCGCGCGAAATGCGCGTATGTAGTTTGAGTTCGCGCGAGCTGAGCGCGAACTAGGCGCAAGCTCGGCAGATGGGAAAAATAGACCTTGCGCCGACTACCTGAAGTCGGCGCCAGTCAGCGCCAACTGGGTGGATAGTAAACTGTGTTTTTGACTCTCTGTTATTTCTAGATCTACAACTCTGGCCGAACCTTTTCGGTCTGTAACAATTTCTTTAGTCTCTTAATATCCCCAGAACACATTCAAACTAGTTTTGAAATTATTCCAACACATTTTTATTTATCATCATTCAGTTCTAAAGAAACCACACTCGGACTACCTCCGTCCAGAAAACACATGACTATCTCCTCTCAGAAAACATATGCATCCAGATTAAACCTACGAATAATACGAAAACCCAGGTTTTAAAACAGTGCCACTCACATCTTGGTGATTAAAATTTACTAAGGTTTCTTTCTAAATCAAACCACTCATGAACAACATTTTTCTTGATTCTTAGAGAGAGATTCAAATCACTAAATCAAAACTTTATAATCATCTAATTTTTCCAATGAAATCCAACTTAAAACCCAATATGATCAATCATCAAAATCACAAGAAAATATGCAGTTCCTCCAGTTTCAAGTGTTTGCTACTTGCCTTTTTGATGAACCCAGATTTTTCAGAACATCTTCAGTGCCCTTTTTGGAGCTCAACTGAACTCCTCTAAACTTCTCAAATTTATATCTTCACCGTTCAGTTTGAAGTCCTCCATGAGTAGAACAAAACCCTAAAATTTAAGCCCATTCCAACGGTTGGATCTTTCTATATCATCGTTCGAAGTTGACTTGTTGGTCATCTCTGCAACTCATTTTTCTTCCAAAATCTGGTTTTCCACCAACTTCTGGGTTAATTCGCACCACCTTAGACTCATATAAATCCAATCTCTACCGTTCAGATTAAATTATCTCATGTATAGAACATAACCTCAAAATTTCATGACGATCCAACGACTAGATCTCCGGGGATCGTCGCTCAAAGTCTGCTAGTCGGACCTCTGCAGCACCTCCCTTTTTCCTTTCTTCCCTCTCTTTTCTCTCTTCTCTTCTTTCCTTTATTCTTCTCCCAAACCCAAGCACGAATTTTCTTCCCTTTCCTCCTTATTTTTGACTTGCTAAAAACCCTAAACCTTTCCTAGACCTCCCCTTTTATAAGTTCTCTTAATTAGAAATCCTACTAGGTTTAGGAAACCTTCTAAATAGACTTCTCACTCTTAATTGGAAACCTCCCCATCTTAACCCTCCTTCTAATTCCTCTTTTAAGTATCTTATACAAGATTTTAATTTATTTTCGTGCTAATTAAATTTCTTATTTTAAAATATTACTAAAACACCCTAAAGCTACCTTTTATCCTCAAACTTAAGGCTCCTTATCGACCATAATCACCAATATACCCTTTTTCCTACTTTTAAGAAATAATTTGCTATTTAAATCCAAACCTAACCTAAATTAAGTCTAGTTAAATATTTCAAGTCTAATAATTATTTACTTACTCAATATCTTAATTTGGCTAATTGGGAAATGACTAAAATACCCTTTCCTTGGAATTCCATACTTAACCTTTGAATCTTTTTCCCAAAATTCTCCTCTTTATTCTTCACATCAATCTTAACCATATAATGTACTTAGATTAATACTTATTTTCTCAAATCCTTTATATTTAATTTCCTCTCCCAATTTATCCAAATCAACCTTGCTCTTTTCCTATTTAAATGAAGCCACTATTTAATTTCCTAATTACTCAAAATTATTGTTTATTTATTTAGTTACTAATATCTCTTTGGATCATAATATTATTCTTCAATTACCTAAATTGAATCTTAACTTCTCAATACTTAGGTTTATTTAATTTACTTTATTTTAGGAAAATTCGGGGTTTTACAATGGCTGAAACTCTGAATCAAAGAAACCGGCGTGAAAAACTGGGATGTTTGGTTCATTTTCCTGGATACCGGATGGGTAATCGGCCAAGAAATCGGCCAACGCTTGTCCTTTAATAGCTTTCTGCAGTACGTTCTTAAAATCAAATTCAATCAAAGCTAATGCCCACTTACTGAGCTGGCCACTTACTGTTGGACGCATAAGCATGTATTTGACCACATCTGTAGTTGCAATGGCATAAACTTCTTTTATCAAAAGAAGGTAATGATGAAGTTTGGTGGCTGCATAGTACAATGTGAGGCAGAGCTTCTCTAAACTGGTATATCTTTCCTCCACCGGACTTAAGAAACGGCTGAGATAGTATATAGCCTGCTCAAATCCTTGGTCATTGTCCTGCACTAGTAGAACTCTGATTGAATCCTCTGTTGCCGCTATGTATAATTTCAATGGCCGTTCTTTGGATGGAGGAATCATCACGAGCGGTTTGGCCAAGTATTGTTTAAGTTTATCAAAAGCAACCTAGTGTTCATCGTTCCAGATGAATTCTTCGGTATCCTTTAGTCTTAACAAAGGAGACGGTGCTTTGGTTTTTCCCGCCAAGTTTGAAATGAACCTCCTTAAAAAGTTTGCTTGGCCGAGCAATCGCTGCAACTGTAATTTATCGGCCAGAGGTTTTGCCTCTATGACCGTTCTTGCTTTATTTTTGTCAACTTCTATCCCCCTTTGATGAATAAGAAAGCCCAAAAAGTTCCCAGCTGTAACACCAAAGGCGCATTTCAGCGGGTTCATCCTCATATTATACTTACGTAATTGCTCGAAAATGATCAATCCCGTTGTGAGATTTTATGACCACATCATCGATATATACCTCCAGCATTTGACCTATCATGTCATGAAAAATCAAGTTCATTGCCTGTGCGCGCGTCGGGACGCTACACCGCAAGGTGCACGTGAGTGCGTGCCTTCTTCCGGGAGATATCGGGGTTTTGGAGTTGCCACTGCCTAATGGGGTGCAAGCAAACACCTAGGTGCCTAGGTTTGTCTATTTTAGGCGGTCTGCGGCTTGAGATTCTGTGTAGGGTCTCGGTTACGGTCCAGGGAAGTCCGTAGACACCCCGGTCCGCCCCGTCGGGTGATAGGTCCCTCGGGTCTCCCTGGTTTGAGTCAACTTGCTCTGTCTCACCCAATTCCTATTCATATATGCTTTCTTTGGTTCAAGTCCATGTGGGGACCACCTGAGTGGTGTGGGTCCCCTTTTATTGGATTTTATCTTCTTTATTTTAAGTGATGTTGGTCTGGTTGGGCGAGCCCTGTTGGAAGGCCCGCGGATCTATTGGTGGGCTAAGCTTTAGCCCACATGTCCCTTTTGATGGGCTTTATTCTAACCCTAAGAAGCCTGTTAGGGTTTGGTTAGTTTTGGTTGCTTTTATTTGGTGCTCAGATAAAGAATTAAGGTTCAAGTTTATTTGGTGGGCCTGGATGGTTTGTGGGCCACACAAGGGTTGCCTTGAAATTTAATTTATCTTTCTTAAGTTCTTTCCAAGTGGGCCAGGAATGGGTTGCGGCCCATATCCTGGACTTGGGTTTGAAAGCCCAAGACTTTGCAAGTTAAGGTTCTGGATCCACTTTCCTCATTGGTAAGTGGGCTTTCCTTGAGAAGGAAGTGGCGTCCAACAGGCCCAAGCCCATGGTCACGGCCAAACCAAACCTAATCTAACCAGCATGCTTCGGATTGGGCCTTTATCGGGCCTCCTGAGGTGTGGCCCACTTAATTAGGTTATTTGTTTGATTTTCAATTAAGGCATGTTCATTGGACTGGGTGGGCCCCGTTGGAAGGCCCACATGTGCTCAAGTTGGACTTACTGGGTCCAGGGCCCATGTTGGGTCTCGGGTTGACCTAGAGACCCTATTGGTTGCCTTGGTTTAATTGAAAATAAGTTTAAAAGGACAAAGGGGCTAAAATGGGGCTTTTTGGTATTTTTAGTACACCATGATATAGCATGACCGAAAAATAATTTTCGGTCATTCTATATTTTCATACATAACCGAAATTCTATTTCGGTTATGTATGAAAATGTGTTTGCCCGAACTGTGTTTTTGGGCAAACACAGAAAACACTTTTTTTTTATTTTTTGGAGAGAGGTGATTCCCTGGGGTTCCGGGGCTGCCCAAGGATTGTGTGGGCCCCTGAGTGGGCCCACAGTGGTTCAAGTTGAGGGGGAGAGGCCTTACTTGGCCTTCTTGGTGATTTTTGAATCAAAAGAGAAGGAGGTTGCGGCTTGGGGCCTTCCTCCTTCTTCTGGAGTAGGAACCCAAGCTATAGAACAGGGACCTAGGGTGTCCCTACTCTTGTGCTAAGTACACCCCTTCTTCTCCTTGAGGAGAGCAAGAGGGGTGGCCTAGAAGGCCAACATACGGGTCTACGGCCAAACCATGTCCATTCATTCACATGCTAACCAATCAAACATATAGAGATAAGCTAAGTGAGATATGAAACATGCTAAAACAATGACTAAGAAATTAGGTGTGTGTGTGCTTACATGCCTACAAGTGGAGCGAAACTTGGGAGAGAACCTCGTATGCTTTTCAAGAGTGTCCTATACTTCGGGTTCATGGAGAGGGGGTGGGAACATGCAATAGAAAATGCCAAAACAGTAGGTGAGAAGTTCATGGTTACATGGCTATGGAGGTGAGAACATGTTATTTAAAGGCACGAAGAACTATAATCTCATGCAAGCACTCTTCATGACCAAAGAAAGACAAAGATGTCAAGCATGCTCATAACCTAAAAAGAGAGCATTAAAGATATCATGCATGCTCATAACCTAAAAAGAGAACATTAAAAGAAGGGATTTGGGGGATCAAATGGATACATGAGATTTAGATAGGAGGACATACCCTCCTTTAAATGGTGATAAGTAAATATGGAGGGGAACATGGATATGGGCATTCAAGTGTGGGCTCAAAACACTACGTGAGCTCTCCTTCCTTATACCGCACATGAAACCCTCCCCTTACCATGGGAGCTCATCTTTCACGAAGGGGAAGGAGAGGTAAAGAGTGATATAAGACAAGAAGACATGCTCCATACACAAAGAAGACATCTCATGACAAGCATGCTCAAAACCCTCCAACTTTCATATATGTTAAACAAAACATGATGAGAAGACTTACCTTGGGGTTTGAAGCTCCCTTAGGTGAGTGTAGATCTCCCTTGAAGGTTGGACAACACTTCAACACTCTCTTTTGCCTTACACAAGTCCTCCTTGGTCTCCTTCTATACTCCAAGTGAAGAGGAAGAAGAAAAGCGAGGGTATTTTGGGGTTTGATGGGTTAGGAAGGTGGTGGAGGGGTAGAGAAGGAGGTTTAGAGATGGAGAGGGTCTATGGGAAGGAGAAGGGTTAGAGATGGAGAGGTTCTCTGGGAAGGAGAAGGGTTAAAGATGGAGAGGTTTTGGGAAGGAGGGTTTGGAGAGGAGATGAATGGGAGAGAGGAATGAGCCAAGTGAAGTGTGTGTACGTATGGGAGTGTTTTCAGATGGGGGAGGCCATTGAGGGAGATGATGCATGGGAGAGAGACACATGTTGGAGAGAGGGAGAGCAACATATGGGGGAGGTGATGTATGGGGGAGATGATGCATGGGAAAGAGAGAGACACACACACATGGGGGAGGTGATGTATGGGGGAGATGATGCATGGGAGAGAGAGAGAGAGAGAGAGAGAGAGAGAGAGAGAGAGAGAGAGAGAGAGAGAGAGACATGGGAAAGGTGCACATGGAGGAGAGAGGGAGAGAGACCCCACGTGGGTCTCTTCTTTCTCTCTCTTCCATCATTACGTTTTTTTATTTATTTTAATTAATAAAAAAATGAGATATTTTGGAAGTATTATTATTATATTCAAGATATTTAGAAATATTATTATTATATTCAAGCTATTTTAGAAATATTATTATTATATTCAAGATATTTTATTTGCTGTCATTTCCGTCCTTTCTTCACCACGTGGTAGATTTTTGCACATTTGCCACATGGGTAGTTTTCTGCAACTTTGCCCTAGATTTTGAACTGCTCACAGATTCTTCATCTGGGTTTCGATTCTAGCAAACTCAGTTGCGTTGGAATTGGGTTAGTATCCTCTATCCACTAGAACCGAGTATTGCTGCAAATTCAAGTTTTGAACAGGAAGCTGAAACCGCGCCCAAAATCTTAATCTGCTCATAACTTCCTGATCCGGACCCCGATTCTAGCAAATTCAATTGCGTCAGAATCGTGTTGAGATTCTCTATCTGCTAGGATAGGGTTGGGCAGCTGATCTGGGCTTGAGCAGAAAGTCAATTTCTGCTCCCCAAGGGTTTGACTGGCTCATAACTCCTTCATCTGGACCCCGATTTGGGCAAACTTAGTTGTATAAAAACCTTGTCGGAATTTCCTAATCAATGGGAAAGAGCATAGTGGTAGATTTGCACCTGATCAAAAAATCAACTTTTTTCCCCTTAGGGTTTGACTTTTCAGTTAGGGTTTTCATTTTTAGCACTTCCGGAAGATGCAAAAATGAGGTGCTTACATTGCCCTTTGGTATGTTGCCCGGCGTTCTTTAATCTGAAAGGCATGACTATCCAACAATAAGTCCCTAAAGCCTCCGGACACTGGAATGCCATTTTTGATACATCTTCCTCCGCAATAAAAATCTGATTATAACCAGAATGTTCGTCCATAAAAGACAGAAATTTATGCCGGGAAGCGTTGTCGATTAATAGATCAGTTATCGGCATAAGACATTCATCTTTAGGGGTTGTAGAGTTTATATTTCAGAAATCTATGCAAACCCGAATTTTGCCATTCTTCTTAACAACTGGTACAATATTAGAAAGTCAATCAGTATACCGAATAGGCCTGATAAACCCGGCCGCTAAAAGCCCTTCTATTTCTATTTTAACCTTACTAATTACATCATCAGACATCCTCCTGGGAAGTTGCTTGAATGGCTTGTAGTCAGGTTTGATTGGGAGCCGGTGTTCTACAATTTTCCAATTTAATCCCGGCATCTCATGATAATTCCAAGCAAAACAATCTGAGTACTCAATTAGTAGTTACTTCATCTTCTTTTTGGTATTCGGCAGCAGCAATTGACTTATATATAAAGGCCTCTGCTCCTTTTCTATTCCTGAGTTTATCTCTTCTAATGGGTCTTGAGTCTCAACTTTCAAGTCTTCTAGCTTGGCCGGTGCCGCCTGTAGATCGGCGAAAGTAATTTCGTCCTGATTCTTTACTGTCCTGTCATCTTGTTCGTTGACGAATTCAGCATAACTTGCCGTTACCTCAACATTCTTTGGCGGCTCTAAATCTTGTTGCAGCTCCAATAACTTTAATTCTTGTATATAAGCCGCTATCTTCCCCATGACGACTCTTATTGTTTCAAACGACTCTTGATGGTCAACTATCATGGGGTGACTCCTTGAATTCAGCAACTTCAACTGATTCTTGTTCCACCGGCCGTTGTTGGGTAATGTCTTGTTCCACCGATATCGAAGTAATCGGATGTCCATTTTTATCATATCCCACAAAGGATATGGGTCCTATTCCTTCCCCATAAAGAGAAGCATGTGCGGCATTAGAATCTACAACGAAAGGCCAGCTATCGGCTTTAATTTCTTCTACGTCATCATCTTTCCAAAAGAACAACGAATGGATCCAATCTCTTCCTAACAACGCATTGTATCTAGCGGACGATTCGATGACAAAGAAAGTCATGAGAGATTGCCGCGTCCCAACTGTTAGTTCGATCGGGAGGATTCCCCTTGTTCCTATAATTCCACCTGCAAAGTTAGTAACAGTTACATCTGAATGAATTAAATCCTGGAAATTCTTTTTCAATCTTTTCATAATGCTAACCGGTATGAAATTAATCACTGCTCTATTGTTGATCAAAACCCTATTCACGGGAATCCCATTCATGTCAACCTTTATAAATAAAGGCTTCAAATGTCGGGTCATAGCTTTTGTTGGTTTAGTAAAGCTTACCTTTTCAACCGAGCTGACTTGCTCGCTAGCGGCCGGTTCTTGGTTTTCTCCGATGGATTCAAGCTGGTCTGGATCAACCATGTATAGTGCTGCAAGGTCCCCCTCCTCATTTATCTCTTCTAACCTTGGCAACTCCATGTTCACTTCAAATGTCATTGGTAAGGTAAAAACCATGTGACAATCCAGCGGAATTGGGGGCATTTGTCCGAAACAAATTTCCGGCAGTGAAGCACCATCACTTGTTGGTGTTGGAGTTTTCGGTGAATCGTACCCCTTAGTTTCCAGGGGCTCCAACACCATTTCCTCCGGTATCTTCTCTATTGACGGTGTTGATGTTTTGCTATATTCTGCCAACATCTAGTTTATCAGTAACTGCTCTTCATCCTTTCCTGAAAAATTATCGACCAAGTCTTCTTCAGAAAAAGACTTCTCGGTTGTCGGGGATTCTCTATTAGGAATGGAATCTGGTTTTATCTCTGAAATAGAAGGTGTGTTGTGTGGCGGACTCTTCTTGATTTTCATCGTTTCAGGAGAGACTTCCTGGCTGTAAACCGAGAATACTTGTTGTAAGCACCTCATTTTTGCGCTTCCAGAAAAACCAGAAATGCAAACCCTGGACAGAAAGTCAAACCCTAAGGGGTGAAAAGTTGACTTTTTGATCAAGTGAAAATTGGACACCTTGCTTTATGCCATTGGATAGAGAATCTCGACACGGTTCCAACGCAACTGAGTTTGCAGGAATCGGAGTCCGGATGAGGGTTCTGCGGGCGGTCAAACTTGAGGGGAGCCAAAAGTTGACTTTCTGCTAAAAACCCGATCCAGATGCTTACCCCTGTGCCATTGGATAGAGAATCTCGACACGGTTCCAACACAACTGAGTTTGCAGGAATCGGAGTCCGGATGAGGGTTATGCGGGCGGTCAAACTTGAGCGGAGCCAAAAGTTGACTTTCTGCTAAAATCCAATCCAGATTCTTACCCCTATACCATTGGATAGAGAATCTCGACAAGGTTCCAACGCAACTGAGTTTGCAGGAATCGGAGTCCGGATGAGGGTTCTGCGGGCGGTCAAACTTGAGCAGAGCCAAAAGTTGACTTTCTGCTAAAATCCGATCCAGATGCTTACCCCTATACCATTGGATAGAGAATCTCAACACGGTTCCAACGCAACTAAGTTTGCAGGAATCGGAGTCCGGATGAAGGTCCTACGGGTGGTCAAACTTGAACGGAGCCAAAAATTGACTTTCTGCTAAAATCCGATCTAGAGGCCTACCCCTAGGTCATGGGATAGAGGGCTCCGATACAATTCTAATGCAACTGAGTTTGCCCAGATCGGAGTCCGGATGGAGAGAATATGAGCTGACGAAGTTTCCGAGCAGCAAAAACCGGCAAACTGCGCACGTGGAAAAAGGCTGCACAAGGGGCGAGTTGCGCAGGAAAATATCTCGGGGATCAAATCCGTAAATATCCAAATGTACGAAATATCCCAGGGACTAAATCTATAAAAATCCCGGAATATCAGATTAAACCAAAAATAACCAGGGACTAAATCCGAAAAATTCGGATATTCCGACCGATGAGCAGCCACATTAAATGCTTTTTCATCATGCTGCCGCTCGCGCGGACATGGCAAGCGGGTATGTGCTAAGCTTGCGCTCAGCGCAAGCTTAGTGGATACCCCCTTTTTCCTCGCATATATAAGTCGCGCGAGACTTCTTTGAAAGGGGTTCGAAAAAATTTAGGTTGGAAGATTTTTGGTTGGGAAAATTTCAGTCGGGAGCTTCTCTCGGGTTGGGCTCTTTTCGGTTGGGGGATTTTCGTTGGCTCTGGTCACTGCTCAAGCTTCTTCCGCACCCGAACCCCTTTTGTTTCAGTCACTTTGGCCTCCCCAAGCCCCCACCTTGATCCAACACTCCCCTATTCTTGCTTCTTCTTCATCCCCACACAAACAAACGAAGGCCGGTTGCTGTTGGAGGTGCAAGAGAGGAGAGCTCCAGTGCTCGTGCCACCTCAAAGGGAAGCCGCTGCCTTGCACAAGAACGTAGGAACCTCAGGTATTGTTCTCACTCGTTTACATACATAAAAATGGGAGTCGTATAAGCATGTTATCGCTACTGTTGTTTTTCCTTTCTATGTTACACATTTTGTTGCTCCTCCATTTTGGGTGACATGGAGGTCTCAAGGGTAAGGGAGACCCATGCACGACCCCTTTATGAAGATGAAGGTTTTGTTGCTCCACCGAGTACTCATGAGATACCCGGCACTTCTACGAAGGACCAGCTCCTCATTTATGTCATCTAATGTATCCCTGTAAACCCCCCTCCTCCTTCCCTTCTTCGGATGTTAGTGTGCCTGCTCGGAGGTCCAGTCGGGTGGATGAAAGTGCATCCAATGTCTGCATGATGTTTTTTTATTATTATTTTATGGTGCTGGACTTGCTAATATGCTCCCCCAACCCCTTGCCATATGCTATTTGCTCCTTGTTGTGTCCCTATAAGCATGCTCCCATCACCCCATTACCTGTCTGTAGTTGCTTGATAACAGTCGGGTTTGTTTTCTTCGTAAAAGGATCTTGGGTCATGGTTTGAAGTAGCTTAGATTAATTTCAATGCATGTTTTAGTGTTTTCCTGGGATGCTAGAAGCACCTGGGAGGTGTTACAGAGCTTAAAAAACCAATCAATAATGGAGTTTGAGCAAAAATCAGAAGATCGGGTTTCGTAGGGGGTATGCGCCGAGCTCGCGCTCACCTCACGGGTATGCGCCGAGCTCGCGCTGAGCTCACGCTCACCTCGCGCCTTCTTCTTTTTTGGGTGCGCTGAGCTCGCGCTTACTTTCTTTTTGGGTGCACTGAGCTCGCGGGCGGATCGTTTTTTTTGCATCCGCTGAGCTTCGCGCCTAGCTTGCGCTCAGCTCACACTAAGTTCGCTAGAAGCTCGCGCCTACTTGTTTTTGGGTGCGTCAAGCTCGCGCCCACTTGTTTTTTGGGTGCGCCAAGCTCGCGCCCACTTGTTTTTTGGGTGCGTTGAGCTCGAGCCCACTTGTTTTTTGGGTGCGCTGAGTTCGCGCCCACCTCGCCCACGGATGCTTTTTGGGGTTTTCGGTCCACCCAGCCCGCGCCGACCTCGCGATAGTGCCTGAGGTCGGCGCATACTCCTAAAAAATGCCGAATTGCTATATTTTTGAAAAAAACCCAGAAATGCCTTTTACCGTACCGCGGGGGCCTTCGCCCCCCGCACCCCCAACCCCGTTATTCGTCACACGTCCAACTCGTTCCTTGGTACAGGGAGGGACCCGGGGCCCCTGTGGGCAGAGCAAACCCAGTATAATGAGCCAGTTTCTCCCTGACAAAAGTGTCAATTTTGTATATTTTCTGTGATTATTGCTGGATGTGAGTGCCATTTCCGAACCGAACTGAATAAACCAGTAGGGTTTCTGGGTTACCCGGAAACTCAACATGGGACTTGGACCCCCGGTCCAACTTGATTTCCAGTGGGCCTTCCAACAGGGCCCACCCGGCCCAATAAACACAATGAAATGTATGCATGCAACTTAATCAAGATAATTAAAATTAACTGATTAACCGAGCGGTCCACCCGAACCAGACTTGTGAAATTGATGCATGAAATGCATGGTTTGGCCGAGACCAAGGGCAAGGGCCTACCGGGCCTGCCAAAGCCCACCAACCGAACCAAGGAAGGGTGCAAACCCTAACTTCCCGTAACTTGGGCTTTCAAGCCCTAATTAGGGCTACGGGCCCCAAGCCCAGTGCCCAACCCATTTTTTGGAACACTTAAAAAGATAAAACCACTAAATTACTTGGCTACTATATGGGCCCACCTAAGGGGCTGTAGACACCCCAAATTGCACAAACAATCATAAAAAATCATTATCTCCTGGAAAGCCAGCACAGAATTTGAAGAAAATAAACTTTTACCTGTATACGGATACTCAATCCGGATACAAGTACCCTTTCCCGTATCCGGGTACTCATACCGGATACATGTGAGCCTTAGTGTATCCGGTACCATGTACCGGATACCTTAAGGCCATTTTTTATCCGGTCTGATATACCGGATACCTTAAGTTTGCTCAAAATTAGGGTTTTCCGAGAGCTTTTCACTTTTACCATCATGTCCCTCATTAAATGAGGAGAAATCGCGGAAATGACCTTAGGGTTAAGGTTGGAGGGATTCTAGACATTAAGTTGTGTCTACCAATGACCTTAGCCTTTGCCTATAAATAGGAGCCTCCTCCTTGAGCAAATGGCACTCAACTCTTGTTTTGAATTCTCGCAAAGAAGAACTCCAAGAGAAGAAGAAAACCGCTGCGGAATCGCCTCCAGAACTCAGGTAAGCCTCAACTTTTCTTTTTATTTTCTGTCTTTACATTCCTAGATCTAGATCTCTTCTTCTACCTTTCTGTAGTGTAAAGCCTTGTTTGTATGTGTGGAAATCCTTCCCCGGCTCAAAGTATCTCAAGACTCCCCTAGCCGTAAAACGTGAAGGCGGATCTAGGAGAAACGAGACTGGGGATTGACCCTAGTGCTAGAACCCATGTAGCATAAGGCTTTTGAATGATTGAAAACCGTTTTATAATCAAAGTACCCTTGATTATTTCGAAGATCCGTGTTTAACGGGGAGAGAGAACAGAGGGAAACGATAATGGAACGGAACCCTAGGCTAGGCTAGAACCTATTTTGTTGAATCTATATGCATGATATGTGGTTGTTTTAATCTTACTTGGTTTTCCACTCTTGCACACATATTACACTTTTTTGGTGAATAGGCTCACATTTGGGGATTTATTACATTCACTGTGATAAATCTCTAATAAATGGTCTCAATCAAATTCTGGAGTGTTTTTAAATGTTTTTTAAAGGTTTTGGATTCATCTCACACGAATCTCACACACTTTGTAAATTTTCGGATTTGATTTTCTTCAAAAGTGGCTTAGCTTGACAGCACCTGTACCCCTACTTCGGACACCCATAACTTCATCATCCGGATGCATTTTGGGACGATTCCAGAACCATGGGAAAGGTGAGGCTGTCTAGTTTATCTCCACCAAATTTCACAAATTTCTATCTAGCAGATTTTTAACACCTCTCTGTCGAAGTTGAGTGGACAGTTCAGGTTCAAGTACAGAACTTGTCACTTCGACGGACCGCCATGTGTTCGTTTTAACTCCGATTCGAGTGATTTTTGTTTCTAAGTACTCCTTTATGAGTCTATTTTCAACTCCAGTTGGTTTCAAAATTTTAGGATTCCATTTGAATTATTGGTAGCCGATTTACTCAGAACTGTTCATTTGTACTTTTCTGGGTAAATCTGTGATCTTCGGGGCCTGTTCGGGAGATCACCCAAGGCACATCCGAAGGGATTTTTGTATGAGGCTAGTTTCTATTGAAAGATGGTCATACAAACTTCAATCACACCAAATTTCGTGGACTTTTATGTAGTGGATTTTTCTAGACAATTTTCCAAAGTTGCCCACTTACCACTTTTAAAAATCCCCAGCAGCAACTTCAAAGGAGGATAACTCCTAGATTTTTCATCGGAATGAAGTGAAATTTTGCATGAGACTCTTATTTACCCTAATCTTTCAAATGGATTTGGTTTGGTTCAGTTTAGAATTGGATTTGAATGGTTTCAAGGCAAATGGCATACCTTTTATCGAATTTTCCGGATTTGATTTAACTTGGTTTTGAGCAACTTGAGCTTTGATTTCCATCTTTTGAAATACTCCAGAAGTGATATTGACATAAGAGAAGATCTAAAATCCATTTGGATCTTCATGTGAAAATATCATACATTGTTCCTTTTTTAAGGCTTTTCCATGATTTTTAGCAAGCTTCTTATGTTCTTTTTAGCATGAATAAATACTTGGCAACCACCTTGTGTGGGTGAATGGGGGTGCCTAACACCTTCCCCCGTTCATAATCTAATCCCCTTACCCATCTCTGGATTTGATTTTCAAGTAGGGTTATTTTTACCCTAGAATGTTTCTTTTGTCTCTTTTTTGCTTGTTTTTAATTCCTTTGGTGTCCATTCTCACCCCAAAATTATGAATGGTGGCGACTCTCCCACTTTTGCGTTGAGCCCGTGTGTTGACGGAGGGATGATCACTCCGGTGATTTTTTCCCGTGTCTCACAGGGGCCCACAAACCAATCCGGCCCACCTTCTCATGGAAAACACTTAATCTTCAAATCTAAACCTAAAGTAAAATCAATGCACTTAACCAAAGCCCAAAGGGCCTCCTAAGATAGACCGAGGCCCACAAGGGTACACGGGCTTGACTAAGCCCACCAAGGACACTGTGGACCTTCCAACGAGACCCACCCAATCAGACTCAGATTACTTAATTAATCAAGATAAAAGCAATTAAAGGGACCCACACCACTCAGGTGGTCCCGCCAGACTTAACCAAGCTGCATATCAGATTAGGAATCGGGTGAGACCAAAGTAAGCAGACTCAAACCAGGATAAACCTAAGGGACCCGTCATCCCACGGGGTGGACCAGGGTGTCTACGGACTTCCCCGGACCACAACCGAGACCCTACTTAGAATCTCAAAGGCGCAGACCAAAAGCCCTAATAGACAAGGTTAGGCACCCAGGTGTCCGCCTGCACTCCATCAGGCGGTGGCGCCTCCGAATTTCCCCATGCCGCGTTTCCGACGCGCGCACACTTGTAGGCCCGCGATGACCCCAAACTCTACTCCTAACGCCACCTGGCATGTTGTCGCTGCCATCGCCTCTTTTGAGTTCTTGTCATGGCTGCGACTTCTTCCTGTGAATAAGAAGGAAATTTAGGGTGTGTTAGTTTTCTCCAATGGCCAGTCTTAATGAGAGGAGGTTTTACCATCCTGAGATTATTCCCTTTTACCATCATCTCTTGTTCATAAGTTAGAAAATCTTCCTTCCAACTTGTCTTAACTGTACTGTACGTAGACACCATTCTGGTCGGCGACCACCTAGAACTCTAGATCATTGGTGAAAAGTTGGGTTGCCTTCTTGCCCCCTAGTTTGGGCTTGCCAACATGATGATGAGGATTTTCCTCTACCAACCTACAGATGGCGAGGATTAGATGATATCTTTTGCTTGCATTCACTACAAAAGATCTTTGACGCCTTCTTTTCTTTTGGCGACAGTTTGGGTGTTAAATTTAGCCCCAAAAGAGCATCCTCAGAGGATTCTAAAGTCGCCTTTGATCTATTGGCATCTATGACCCTTGTAGATGAAAATCGAGAGGATGTTGAAACCGAACTTTCTGGCGGCTTCTGTTTTCCTTTGATCTGTGCATCATTACCTCAAAACGGTCTTGGCTTGTGCCACCATTCTCCCCAAATCATGTCATGCCTTTCGTTTTGCCAAGCTCGGCCTTCAGTAACCGGATACGCCAATAATCTCTTGGTCGCAGATTTGGTTGAAAATGTGGTGATGGCCAGTCCTTTATTTCTTTAGAAGGGAGCTCGTTCAGATCAATTTTCCTTGCAAGGGTTCTTTTAGGCAATCTTATAGACACCATAGTGACCGGCATGTTCTTTGAAAACGACTGTGTGTCCACCTACATTTGCTCTTCTTCCGGCTCCGAAAACTTCAAAAGGCCTTTGTCAATGTTTTCCTACATCACATTTTGTAACACGATGCATTCATTAGTTTCATGAGTTTTTAATCCATGCCATTTACAATATTTGCCCTTAGCCACCATGTTGGCCAGGACAAATGGATGGTCTTTAGTCAATCGGAAAAATCCATTTTTTAAAAGATAATCAAATCTCTCTGCCGTTCGATTTATATCGAATGAATAATTTCAATTGAAGGTGTTCATAGCCTTTGACTCTCCAGCATCTTTAGATTTTCGGAGCAAAATCAGACAAGTCATTAGTTGTTTTCCGATGACCTGTACCGTCCCTAACTCAAAGTTAGGGTCTTTGTAATATAAACCATAGGATGAAGCTTTCTTTTCCCTATTCTCTTGTAAGAGCCATTCATATTTGGTGGCTCTAGCCGATAATTCGAACAATTCCTCGAATTGTTCGTCTTCGAACTTCTTTCGGAGTTCAAAGTCTAATCCGTTCAAGGCTAAATTCACAAATTCCGATTCAGGTAACAGAATTGGCATTTATTCTTTAAGCACTTGAATCATGCAATATACTTATCAGCTGATTCCCTTGATTGTTGTCTTAGCGGAGCAAGAACAACCATGGTCACTTCGGGCTCTATTCGATAAAATTGGGAGTAGAATTTTTCCTCCATCATTGCCCAATTCACAACAGAATTAACTAGCAACCTGATGTACCAAGTAAAGGCTTGTACAGTTAATGAATTCCTAAACAACCTTAATGTAACGCCCCGAACCCGGGTCAGTGCAAACCGGCACCCAACCCGAACTCGGTTCGCTACTGTAACAACCCGAATTTAGTTCAACAACCAAATCCAAGGTGTTACTGGTCCATATCAAATACATCATCAATAATATACTTGACCAAAGAATTAAAATCCATTCACTTTATTATACTATCAGAGTTGCGGAAACAAGTATGTGCGGAAGTGTAGTCTAAAATCCTCAAATAAACATTTAAGTTGATCATCAATCATTAATATCAAAGTCTGGTAAAATAAAATGCTTACTATCTCTCTCATCTCTCTAGTATATCAAATCCAAATGAAAAATAGTCTATCAAATATGACTAAGTCTAAATCAATCATCCACCTCAAACAAGATCCGGATAAAAGTAATCCTCCGGTATATACTCAGCTACCTCCCCTTGGAAATCACTAAGATCCCCCTCTCACGTATCAGCTGAAAAATGAAATGACAGTAGGGTGAGATACGAATATCCTAGTAGGTAACACATGCATGATTAAACAGTTCATATAAGTAAAATAACAGTTCATGCACGATTAAGCAATATCGACTAAGCAGGCTCGTATAAATATTCGTATCATTCATGAATACAAAACAGTATGATAAACAGTTCTATAAATGAATTTCAGCAAGTTCTATTATAAGAATCCAATATCAAAATCGATAACATAATTCATACCTTGCTAGGATGCACTAAACAGTCACATCCGATCAATATCTCAATCACATACCTCCAACATGTATACAATAATAATAACAAGTGTTGTGATTTCAATGTCATTGTAGGACTCACAAAGATAGATAAACCTTTTGAGATGATTCTCAACCAATTGCTATACCACCGTACGGCTTAGGAGCAATGCTACTAATGATACTCAAGTCCCATGCAGCACAGCTTAGACAAGAGCCGTAGTCACCGATTTATTGCACACGTACCCATCAGAGTTGGCATGTACCACCAGCATACAACACCAGAATCAATACATGGAGATGGTCGCTTATCCACATGTACAGCAAATCACCAGCGGCTCACCGGGGTGTCCCTCCAGACATAGGACTTTCCCAGACAAACTAACTCGCAAAGGAAGCGCATCGCATATAGGAGTAACTCAACCCAAATGACATATCCCTCAACTATCTAGCAACAACTATGGATCCATAACCAGCTATGCCCACTAGACTCCAAAATTCCCTAAAATATAATATTTCTATAAGGGTTGGTGCCTAGCGGCATATAAAGGTTAAATCTATCAATTACTTCAATATTCGGGTCATCTGAGTTCTGAATTCTCTTTATATAATTTTCTGGTTTATAGTGTAATTTAAAAGATGTTCTAGTAATTAAATACTAGTTAGGTTTTCCAAAAACTAGGTTTCTCCATTTCTTTCAAAGTTTTGCAACTAATGTCCTAAATATCTTCCTAATTTATTTTTCTGTAAAACAGGGAATTAGATAATTTATTTTAGTCTTAAAACATCTTATTTAATTATTAAAATTGTCTAAAAATAGTTTGGAATTGAATTAGGGTGTGAAATTTCAAAAATCTGCAAAATCTGAACAGAGCGCCTAGGATCGCTCCGGCGGTCTGTGGTCGGCGATAGTTCAAAATCGAACATCGACGATACGTTTCCAGCGGTCTTCGGCGGTCTACAATTTATAACTAGCGCCGACGATCGCCGAGCACAGTCGAGGTCGGCGGTCGTTCGAAAACGAACAAAATCAGTTCCAAAACGTGATTTTTCTCGTCTAAACTCATTCTAACATATTTATAACATGATTATCTAACTAAATACATCATTACATATCATAAAAACATGCTTTTGCGATTAAACAAATGTAAATCCAAACACGAAGGTAAAACGGTGTCACCTACCTCTTGAATGTGCGTGCTTCTCCTTCTTCTCCAACCAACTATACTCACAGATGTGAGATAACCCCCGGACAATGAAGAACACCAAAAACCATACCTTTCTTCCTCCTTCTTCTCCCTCAGTCGTTTGGTCGCTTGTCGCTTGCGGCTATTCAATACGTGCGAAAATACAACGAATAAGTTTTAGGTTATTTTAATAGGTATTTATACTCTCCGATCCCATGTATCTCACATACACAAAACTCCATACACACGCCCAATCAGAATACGTACCTCGATATCTCATGATCGAACGGTCAAATCTGCATCTAATTCTGGATCTCCACTAATTAGATCATCCCCTACAATAATAAAATATTTCCATCAATTATAACTCCCAATAATATTATTTATTAATTTAATTTATTATTTAAGAAAAATTCGGGGTTTTACACTTAATTTAAGGAAATCATTGCCGAAAGCCTCCCCGCACTGTACCGTGAAATGGCCAATGTGCTCTATGGTGGATTGGTGATCTTCACCCAAGAATAGGGTGAATTCTGGGATTTTGTATCCCCTAGTAAACTCAAATTGGTGGTCTATCCAAGCCGGGTATGGTTTTCGGTAGACCGGTCTGGTCATCCGTCGGTGATAGGGATCTCCGACTATTTCCTGAACTAGATTTTGTATATAGTTTCGGTTCATGGCCATATTTCTCAGGCCCATCTCTTATGATTTGCATGCATTTCTCGTTGCCCCCCTAATTGTGCCTCAGAAGGAGGCGCATTAACAGGAGCTGGGATAGCATGAGGGATTTCTATTCCACCAGCATTATTGCCGGCCATCCTATTTCGTCCATTGCCCCCTGGGTTTTCAAGTGGTGGTTGTTCTATAATAATTGGTCTTGCCTGGCATTCCGGCTTGAAGCGGCCGATTCAGTCCGTTCAGCCACCAAGGCCGGTTTGGCTATCGTTGAAAATCCCTCATGTAGTGCAGCTAAAATTCCACCATTATCGGTGAAAAGCTTATTAAGTCCTTGGCCAAACCTTGCCATTTGTTGGCTAAGACCCTGCATGGACTGGATCAGACGTTCATTAGGTTCCGGCTGCGGATTCAAAGGTCCTTTAGCCAGAACTTCTGGTACAAACATAGGATTTACCTGTGGTTCGACATGTTCTTCTGGCATTAGATTATCCATATGTCGAGTACTTCTTGTCATCACTGCCCTTTCAAAGATGAGAGGTACCATCAGGCATGCCAAAAAAGGATGTTGGTCCCAAATTGGTCCGGGTTCGACACGTGGCCGTGGGGATGATGTGTCTTTGTGCGGGCGTGCCAGTATCTATTGATACAATGATTCGGGTCAGATCCTGACCCCGAGCACCTATTCCAAATCTAAATCGGCATAGGTCTAGCCGTACTGCAAGTCATCTGTAATAAAACTGATCAAACAAGAGAATGAAGACAAGGGGTTCTGTCTTCGTTTGGGTTCTTATTCGTGTTTGAAAATGGCAGTAGGTGATAAGAAAGTACTTTATTTAGATATTGGTCGCCAGAAATGCAATTGTTGATTACAACAAATCCTCAAGTAACTCAAAAGGAAATAAGCAAAAGAAAATCAACTGGGTTGACAGTACCAGCCTTTCCTGACCTTATAGCCGTAATCGAAGTACAAGGAAAGGAAGAAGGGGGCATCTGTTAACAGAGCTAATTCGGGGGCTACCCAAGAATACTACTTAGCTAATGTTCTGACAATCACCTAGCTTGACCAAAGATGGTTTCGGGACCGGCTGCTTGTAACCTTGTAGCCGTAATCGAAGTGACGACTAGGAGTCTGGGGCGGCCGCAACCTCCCTGCCGGTGGCAGGGTCTTTACTTCAATCGGAGTAAATAATAACCTGAAGTGTCACTACGACAAAAAACAGTGAGAAGGAGTCCTAAATTATCCTTTCTTGCTACAGTTTGGGTGTAGGAAACTGGATAGAGATCACGGATGATCGAGTTATAATCATAATAACTGGTTAAAGTTGAGTGGAGGTCGTCCTTGAGCTTTTCGAGATTGTGCCTTTTATAGCCAAATTCTGATGGTTGCTACCGACCCATGTTTTCACGAACTCTATGTCTGTTCCGAAAATTATCCATCTATTTCCTCTCGTCCATGTAAGATAACCTCTTGCCACGATCTTTAACAAATAACTTCCTTGTCCATCATTGCCTATCCACATGGTCTTGGTGGTCAATTTTGTATTGATGATGACGTCATCCCTTAAATGTAAGAGAACAATTTTCCCTTTATATGTGCTTACGTGGCTTTGGTCATGTGTCTAGCCCATTGTGAGACATGGGAAAATCACCGGGGTGATTCCCCCTCTGTCAACACCCGGGCTCAACGTAAAAAATGGGAGAGTCGCCACCATTCAGATTTTTGGGGTGTGAATGGACACCAAAAGATTCAAAATAATAAGCAAAAAGAGCTAAAAAGGCAAATTCTAGAGTAAAAATAACTCTACTTGAAAATCAAATCCAGAGATGGGTAAGGGGATTAGATTATGAACGGGGGAAGGTGTTAGGCACCCCCATTCACCCACACAAGGTGGTTGCCAAGTGTTGTTCATGCTAAAAAAATAAGAAAGCTTGCTAAAAATCATTAAAACCCTTGAAAAAGGACAAATGTATGATATCTTTACATGAAAGTCCAAATGAATTTCAGATCCTCTTTTATGTCAATATCACTTTTGGAATATCACCAAAAGATGGAAATCAAAGCAAAAGTTGCACAAAACCAAGTTGAGTTAAATCCGGAGTATTCGGTAAAAGCAAGAACCATTTGTCTTGAAATCATTCAAATCCAATTTAAATTGAATCAAACCAAATTCATTTGAAAGATTATGATAGATAGAAGACTCATGCAAATTTTCAATCCATTCCGATTAAAATCCTAGGAGTTATTCCCCTTTGAAATCTGCTGCTAGAGATAATTAAAGGTGATAAGTGGGCAAATTTGGAAAATCATTTAGAAAACTCGGCTCCATATAAATTCATAAAATTTGGTGTGAGTAAAGTCTGTATGGCCATCTTTCAAATGAAACTAGCCTCATACAAAAATTCATTCAGATGTGCCTTGGGTGGTCTCCCGAACAGGCCCCGAAGATCACACATTTACCCATAAAAGTGCTGTTGAACAGCTCTGAGTAAATCTGTTGCTCATGACACAAATGGAGTTAAAAAATTATGACACCAACTGGATTTGAAACTATACTTCCAAAGGAAAACTTAAAAACAAGAATCACTCGAATCGGACTTAAAACGAACACATGGCACTCAGTCGAAGTGACAAGTTCCGTATTCAGATCAAAACTGACCTATAAACTTCGACAGAGAGGTGTCAAAAATCCGCTTGATATAAATTGATGACATTTTACAGGCATAAACTAGACAGCCTCACCTTTCCCATGGCTCTGGAATCACTCCAAAATTCATCCGGACAATGAAGTTACGAGTGTCCGAAGTTGGGGTACAGTTGCTGTCAAGTTAAGCCTTTTTTGAGGAAAATTAACTCAAACAGTGATAAAGTGTGTGGAATCCGTGCAAGATAAATCAAAATCACTTTCAAAACATATTGAAGAGCCTCTAAGGAGAAATGGGGCACAAGTTTGGCTCACCATCCTCTCCGATTGGAAAGGATATGCCAAAAACCCCAAAAGTGAGCAAAAATGCCCAAAACCGAGAGGTTGAGCCTAGAGGCCTTCAATACTCAACAAAACTTGCTTGAAATCACATTGAAAACCAACCAGAAATATTCCAGAATTATATAGGGCTATTTATTCCAGATTTATCACAATGAATGCAATGAATCCAAAATATAAGCCAAATTCGACAAAAAAGTGCTATGTGTGTATGTGTATAAAAATCCATTCAAGAACAATATAACAACATATAGCATGCATTTAAATCAATCCAATGGGGTTCTAAAACAACTTAGGGTTCCGTTCCATTATCGTTTCCCTTAGTTCTCTCTCCCCGTTAAACACGGTTCTTCAAGATAATCTTGGGGTACTTTGAATATAAAACTGTTTTCATAGAATCGCAAGGCTTATTTCAACATATAGCATGCATTTAGAGCAATCAAAAGGGTTCTAGAACAACCTAGGGTTCCGTTCCATTATCGTTTCCCTTAATTCTCTCTCCCCGTTAAACACGGTTCTTCAAGATAATCTTGGGGTACTTTGAATATGAAACGGTTTTCATAGATTCAAAAGGCTTATTCAAATAGGTTCTAATACTAGGATCAATCCCCAGTCTCGTTTCCCCTAGATCCCGCCTTCACGTTTTACGGCTAGGGGGAGTCTCGAGGTACTTTGAGTAGGGGAAGGGTTTTCACACACATAGAAGAGGCCTTATTCTACAGAAAGGTAGAAGAAGAGATCTAGATCTAGAATGTAAAAACAGAAAAAGAAAGAGGGGTTTGAAGCTTACCTGGGCTTCTGGAAGCAAGACTACAGCGGTTCCCCTCTTTACTCAGAGCTCTTTGATCTCCAACTTCTTGGCAAAAGTTCTTGGCAAGAGTTAATGGCCATTTGCTTGAGGAGGAGCCTCATATTTATAGGCAAAGGCTAGGGTTAGGGTTGGTGAGATGGTAGACACAACATAATGTCTAAAGCCCACCAACCTTAACCCTAAGGCTATTTCCGAGATTTCCACTCATTTAATGAAGGATATGATGGTAAAAAGGGAAAATCTCGGAAAACCCTAATTTTGAGCAAAAATCATGTATCCGACATGTCAGGTCGGATAAACAAGCGCCTATACGTATCCAACATATGTTGCCGGATACATAAGGTCTGCTTGTATCCGACAACTTATGTCGGATACAAAGGGATATGCTTGTATCCGACCTGAGTTGTCGGATACAAGGAAAAAGCTTGTTTTTTCAAATTTTGTGCTGGTTTCAAAGAAGATAATGATTTTTGCCAATTATTCATCATTTTTACTGTACAATATGGGGTGTCTACACCCATGTAGACATTGACGTGGCTTCCCTAATGAGGTTAGATCGTGTAGGTGCCACGTGGCTTTCTTTCATTTGCTGGTCTATGGCGGGTTTAAATAGAGGTATCATCAAGCGAGCTTTCAACTCGTACGAAGCTATTGCATGTACCTATCTTTGAGTTCGTGTGGGTGCTACGGCCTTTGCCGACCCGAGAATGGTTACACATGCCTAGATAACCGAACAGAGTATCCCTTCAGCAAGTGTTCTGCTCCAGTATTCAGTGATTTGTGTGGCGAAAGAGAGGAAAACGAAATTGGGTTTTGGTTTGTAAGGAGGAATGACGTGGAATTACAAGGAGCTGATGGGGTTTGAGATAGGATCTTTGGCGGAATGCGAGAACTATTGCCTTAGCTATTAGGGAACAGTCTTCAACAACACATTTGGGTTTTGTTAAAAAGTGGATTATTGGATAAGAACATTGGTTGCGATTGTAGATGACAGCAAAACGGGGTACTTTAAGGGTAAAAGAGTTGTAAAGAAGAAGATGAGCATGGGTGCTGCAGCTGGGATCGGCCTGTTGGTGGGGGGCAACGGTTATTTGTATTCAACCTGCGGGATTAGGAGAGATTAGGTGGTTCTGGGCTTTGGAGCATTTAATTATAAACTCATAACTAAATGATATTATAAATCAATTATCTGATAAATATAATTAATTAAGATATTAATTTTAAATATAAATGCATTATACTAATTAATGAAGATATGAATTGAGATACTAATTTAATTTTAAATATAATTTCATTATGATATAATTAATTTAAAGTTATAATATAATTAAATTTTTAATCTAAAATTAATTTTCTGTTGCTTAATAATTTATAATTATCTTAGTGACTGATTTCTTCCCTCTTAAGAAGTGGGGTATGTGGCATATTGAATCCTACATGTGATCCCTGTGAGACGCACAGTCTGCCTACTAGTCTATTATAGTATAGTAAACAGGCTCGTGCTAACATGGCAGCCTTGGATAGCCTCGGGTGCCCAAAGCAATGATGTGTCGATAATTTTCCTTTTTTTTTTAAACCTCGTAGAAAGGTTAGGAAGGCTCCCGAAACCTCCCCACCACAACCCCACAAACGAAAGCATTTCTCTTTTGTCTCCCTTCCTTCCCAACGAGATTTGTGTCTTCCAGGTCTTTTCTCAAATTTTTGATAGTAATCCATCCAACCGTCTTCAAGGGCTTTCTTTCGAATTTTCGATAGTAATCCATCCAACCGTCTTCGAAGGCTTTCTTGAATTCTTAGTAATAATCCATCTAACCGCCGGGTGCTTCACATTATCTCCCATCTTCTTCTGCAAGTTGAAAGATCACCTTTGCCTCTAAGACCCTTTAATGGTGACATCGTTGCTCCCTCTGTTTCCACTCCATGTCTATCTGCTAATGATGATGGTTTTTGTGGGAAATCGATACACCTCTCTTTCTGCTTTCTTTCTCTCCAATCATCTCTTTCTCTCCCATTGAGCTTCGACAATAAGCTGGAACGTTTCTTCACCTGAAAATTCGTCGAAGGTTTTGAATGATTTATTTTATTTTTTTGGTTTTGCTGTTGATTCCAGCCAACAATGAAGGTTGATACAAGGGGAACAAACTTCTAAAACTCAAGCTCCAGCAATAAGCCGAAACGTCACCGGGATTCTTCACCTGAAAACTCGCTAGAGGTTTCCAATGATTCTTTTTTGTTTTGCTGTTGATTCTAGCCGACAGCGAAGGCTGATACAAAGGGAACAAACTGTTGAAAACTCGCAGGAGGTTTCGAAAGATTATGGCTTTTGAATCAATGAGAGGAAATAAAATATGTGAATGTGTTGAATCGAAACAAACACTTTTCTTCAAATTATCATGGGCTTCTACTCTTACGTTTTGTTTTGCCGTCTCATTTCACAATCGGTTTGTAGCATCTACCAGTGGTTGCTTCTCAAACTCATTACCTTTTCCAAATTGTTCGTGAGGGCATCTATTCAGTTAAGTTTTTGTCCTATTGAAATTGTGAGGTTTGAGCTCACAAGTAATTCACTTCAGATATGTGCATTTCCTAGAAAAAGATGGCCATGATAGGTCTCTACTCAATAGAGGCTTAGGCAGCATTTGATTCTCATTTAAAAGTAACTTTCACCGATCAAATTAGGTTTTGTGTATCTGTTGGTCCCAAATTGGTCCAGGCTCGACACGTGGCCGTGGGCATGATGTGTCTTTGTGCGGGTATGCCAGTATCTATCGATACAATGACTCGGATCGGATCCTAACCCCAATGTTCTAGATCTAAACCAACGTCGGTCTAGCCATACTGCAAGTCACCTGTAATAAAACTGATCAGATGAGAGAATGAAGACAAGGGGTTCAGCCTTCGTTTGGGTTCTTATTCGTGTTTGAAAGCGACAGTAGGGGATAAGAAAGTACTTTATTCAGATATCAGTCGCCAGAAATGCAACCGTTGATTACAACAAATCCTCGAATAACTCAAAAGGAAATAAACAAAAGAAAATCAACTGGGTTGATTGTACCGGCCTTTCCTTACCTTATAGCCGTAATTGGAGTATAAGGGAAGGAAGAAGGGTGCGTCTGTTAACAGAGTTAATTTGGGGGCTCACCCAGGAATACTACTTAGCCAATGTTCCGACAATCACCTGGCTTGACCAAAGATGGTTTCGAGACCGGCTGCTCGTAACCCTGCAGCTGTAATCGGAGTACAGGACTAGGAGTCAGGGGCGGTTGCAACCTCATTGCCGGTGACAGGGTCTTTACTTCTATTTCTTGCTACAGTTTGGGTGTACGAAACTGGATAGAGATCACAAATGATCGAGTTATAATCATAATAACCGATTGCGGTTGAGTGGATGTCATCCTTGAGCTTTTCGAGATTGTGCCTTTTATAGCCGGATTCTGACGGTTGCTACCGACCCATGTTTGCACGAACTCTATGTCTGTTCCGAGAGTTATCCATCTGTTTTCTCTCGTCCATGTGAGATAACCTCTTCCCACAATCGTAAATAAATAACTTCCTCGTCCATCATTGTCTATCCACATGGTCTCGGTGGTCAATCTTGTATTGATGATGACGTCATCCCATAAATGTAAGACAACAGTTTTCCCGCTATATGTTCTTACATGGCTTCGGTCATGTGTCTAGCCCACGTAGACGTTGACGTGGATTCCCTAGTGAGGTTAGACCGTGTAGGTGCCACGTGGCTTTCTTTCATTTGCTGGTCTATGGCGGGTGTAAATAGTATCATAACTCATTTTTCAAAATAGCTTTTACTAATTCTACTTTTAAGTGAAGGTAAGGAAAGATTTCTAAGCTGTTTGCTTTTTTATTTCATTTATTTTTTGTTAAAAAGCAATTTGAAAATTAAAAACGAGTTTCCACGGTGGTGTTGGGAATATTCTGAGGTGTTTGGTAAAAAAATACAAATAGCCTTGGAATGAATCTTCTCTTTTTATAACAATTTGAATACAAATTCAGGCAAAAAAATTTTGAAATTAAAAATGTGATTTGATGTTGGTGATGGGAAAATTTTGAAGGCTGTTATATAGGTTCAATTATGATAATGCTAGGGGGCTACATGCGCTACTACGTAGAAAACATGGGCCTATTTAGATAAACAGCCGAGGTAGTTATTTTAAAATAGTGGGGGACCATTAGGTAGGCAATGTTTGAAAAAAGAAAAGGGAAGCCAAAATTGGAGGGAATATTCCCCTCTTCTCTTTATTAATAGTATAGATAAATTAACTATAGTCCAAGGAAGCATTACTGTACGAAATAAAAGAAAACTGTGATTCGGGACTCAAATCATGCTTACGTAGGCATGAATTAGATATATCATGCTTATATCAACTAGAGCAACATCTATGTGTCATAGAGCAACCATTTGTCTCATCCCTTTCATATATTAAATATATGGCTGGTGTATAGAAGCCATCTTGAGACACATTTTCCTCAGTATTTTTATACGTTTTTCAAGAATGAAAATGACTATGATTTTTAAGGAACGAACAAACTCTTAATTGAAAAGTATACAAGGTAAAAAATAAAAAACGTCAAATTAGCTTTATAAAGTCTAATTAGTCAAATTAACTTTATAAAGTCTAATTATTGAGTCTACAAGGTGAAAAAGTAAAAAACGTCTCGAGCAATCTCAAATGCAGAAGACGTCTAATGCGCTAGTTATATATACTAGGGGTGCCCGCACATGCTCCGCACGTGCAAATGTGGTTAAAATTGATTAAAAAACGAAAATGCAATAATATATATATATATAGGTACAATAGTGATTTAGTTAACACAATTTCGTTACTTTTCTTCTAACAAATAAATTTCACATTTATAAACATTAGAGTATGATAACTAATGCAAGAAGGGCAAAAAGAGAAGATTTGCTGAAAACGTATTCCTTGGAAACTTAGAAGACAAGGATGTTACACATATATAACCTTCACCACACTTGCAGAACGCCTTTCTAGTACCCAAACATGGGTTGCATCCATAACGGTCACTACATGATCAACGCATGTGCTGCACCTTAGGCCCTCCCACACCAAAAGTCTCACTTCAAGTGAAACTATTCAACAGAGTTATTCAACACAAGGAATCTTCATTACCGGAAGAAGGCAGAAACAGAAACAGAGACCTGCAAGCAATGCCACCGGGCATGGAGAAGGATAGCCACATGTCTCGTCGCAAGCTTTTCGAGAATCTATTGCTATTCCTCCTTGAAGAGTATCACTTAAAATCAATTTCCCTTTGTATATAATGGGAGCAAATACAAATATATAAAGAAAAAAAAACTATTACGCCCTATCTAACAAAAATATCACTATTTTACCTAAAAATAACATGATTGAAGGTGAAATATTTTTAGAAAGTATCATTTAAAAAAAGCATATGTAAAGAGAAACGTGTGACCGGCACCGTATAAAACAAAAAAGTAGAGAAATTTGTTATTTAGTAATGCTTTTTAAAAAATAATCCTAATTTAGTTACCAAATTCTTGGTAATTATGAATTAATGATAATTTATAGAAATAATTGTGAATATGTCCTTTTACTGTTAATCAAAGATTTTTTCCAAAAATGCCTGCAATATACTTGTAAAAAAATTTGTTTGTTATCATGTTTTAATGAGGTTAAGAAGTGTTTCAAGGGTATTTTTGGAAGAAGTCTTGTGTGAACAATAAAATGACACTTATCTCAGTTATTTTTAAAAAGTAATACTAATTTTGTATTATGAAGAATTTGGTGACTCAATTAAGATTCTTTTTAAAAAGTAATATTAAAAACCAATCACAAGAATGACTAAATCTGAATTATATTTAAAAAGTATCACATAAAATTAGCATGCCGTGTAAAAAAAATCAAATGACTAAATCTGAATTATATTTACTGAAAGATTATTTTCGTAAATTGTGGAAGCAGGCAGGTCGGAAAGTTCACAATAAAATGACACTTATCTTAGTTATTTTTAAAAAGTAATACTAATTTTGTATTATGAAGAATTTGGTGACTGAATTAAGATTCTTTTTAAGAAGTAACATTAAAAACCAATTACAAGAATGACTAAATCTGAATTATATTTAAAAAGTATCACATAAAATTAGCATCACCATATAAAACAAAAATATCAAAAGTATGACTAAATCTGAATTATATTTATTGAAAGATTATTTTCGTAAATTATGGAAGCAGGCAGGTTGGAAAGCAGGCAGATCGTAAGGGCCTTTTTATTTAGGTTAATAGATATGCGTAAGTGTTAGAAAACGAACAACAACAATAAGCGAAACAGAAAGCAGAGTAAACAAGAGACAAGATTTACGTGGTTCGACAAGAATGCCTACGTCCACGGATGATGGAGTTCCTTCCTTAATCTGTGAAAAATAGGGTTACAAAACACACAACCCTCTCCTGGCCGAAATACAATACAGTCTCTCAACAACGGCCAGAAACCCTAACTCTTGGGTTTTATACAAGAGACACCCAAGTTACATAAATACCCCTCATACGGTTTCTCGAATCAGACAATGCAGCATTAAGGGGAAATTGGGTTTCTCGTGGGCTGAGTGTACAGTATGGCCCGTATCATAATATTGACTAAATTCAAGTCACATACATAACAAATCTCCTCCTTGACTTGAATCATGTCAATCTCTTGCACACCCTTCCTTCATGCTTTGTCTTATTGACAGTGCAGCTCCACACCCATTATAGGTGTTGTCTCCTCAATGTCTGAGTAAGTTGATTAAGCCCAAGCAATACTTGAACTTCTCTGTTGGTAGCACCTTGGTTAACATGTCTGCAGCATTGTCCTTTGTATTCACCTTACAAAGATGAATTTCCCTTTCTGAGATATATTCTCTGATTTTGTGGTATTTCACTGCAATATGTTTAGTTCTTGCATGATAAACTTGGTTCTTTGCTAAGTGAATAGCACTCTGGCTATCGCATTCAATCCGTATACTTCATTGATTCATGCCAAGTTCATTAACAAGTCCTTTCAACCATATAGCTTCCTTTGCTGCTTCCAAGGCAACCATGTATTCAACCTCTATTGTTGATAAAGCTACCGCCCCTTGAAGTACAGACCTCCAACTGATTGCCCCTCCTGTGAGAGTGAATACATATCCAATAGATGACTTCCCTTTATCCAAATCTCCTGCAAAGTCAGAATCTACATAACCAACCACATGATTTGGAGATTCACTCTTCTCAAATAAAATACCAAGGTTCTTAGTTCCATTCAAATATCTGAAAATCCTTTCACTGCACTCCAATGTTCTTTCCCTGGGTTTGCCATGTATCTACTAACCATGCTCACTGTATGAGCTATGTCAGGTCTTGTACATACCATGGCATACATCAAACTGCCCACTACACTAGCATAAGGAACATGAGACATCTCAGTTTTCTCTTCTTCTATAGAAGGACACAATCCTGCACTCAACCTGAAATGTGCAGCAAGAGGTGTACAAACAGGTTTTGATTTGTTCATATTAAATCTTTCTAAAACCTTTTCTATGTAATTCCCTTATGAAAGCCACAACCTCCCCTGTTTCCTCTTTCTGTGGATTTCCATGCTAAGTATTTTTCTAGCATGTCCTAAATCCTTCATGTCAAATTCATCTCCCAACATGGATTTCAACATATTAATATCAGACATATTCTTTGCAGCAATTAACATGTCATCTACATACGGCCACAAATATATGTAGGAACCATCACGAATAACTTTAAAGTAAACACAGCAGTCATACTCACATCTTGTGTAGCCTTTCTTCGTCATAAACGAATCAAATCGTTTGTTCCATTGTCTTGGAGACTGTTTCAGACCATAGATAGACCTCTTCAACTTGCAAACAAGGTTCTCCTTCCCTGGTTCTTTGAATCCTTCAAGTTGCTGCATGTATATCTGCTCTTCCAACTCTCCATGAAGAAAAGCTATCTTCACATCAAGTTGTACCAATTCAAGATTGAACTGGGCTACCATGGCTAACAGAACTCTTATTGAAGTATGTTTCACAACTGGTGCAAAGATCTCATTGAATTCAATCCCTTCCTTTTGTGAATAACCTTTTGCAACCAAACGGGCCTTATACCGTTCAGGTTCACCTTTAACTGTAGCTTCTTTCTTTCTGTATATCCATCTGCAACCAATTGCCTTCTTTCCTTTGGGTAGTTCTGTCAACTCCCAAGTCTTGTTCATGTGTAGGGACTCCATCTTCTCATTCATAGCAGTCATCCATTTATTTTTATCTTCAGAATTCATGGCTTCCCGAAATGAACATGGATATCCAGATGCAGTAATGAGAGCAAAAGAAACCATATCATCAAAGCCATACCTAACAGGTGTTTTCTTTTCTCTTCTTTGTCTGTCCCTTGCAATGATGTGAGTCTCTTGTTCACTAGATGACTTTCCTTGAGGCATATCACAATGCTCTTCATGCTCGACTGTATCATCTAGCTCCACCTCAACACGAAGTGTACCCTTTTCTCGATGGTCATCTGGTTGTGCTACTTCATTATTCTGCTTTCCATGTTTCAGCAAGTGTGCTTCATCAAAGACCACATCTCTACTAGTGAACACCTTCTTAGATTCAGGATCCCATAGCTTGTATCCCTTTACACCTTTCTCAAACCCAATATAGATGCATTTCTTTGATTTAGAATCAAGCTTGCTCCTCTCTGTACTTTGAATGTGGGCATATGCTGGACATCCAAAAATCTTCAGCATAGAATAATCTACATGTTTTCCTGTCCATACCTCTTCTGAGGTCTTGAAACCAATAGTTGTAGAGGGTGACTTGTTAATTATGTTGCAAGCCATGTTGACAACTTCAGCCCAAAATGACTTATCAAGACCAGCAAATAATCTCATGCTTCTAGCCCTCTCCAAGAGTGTTCTGTTCATTCTTTCTACCACCCCATTTAGCTACGGAGTCCCCTTAATTGTAAAATGCATTGCAATTCCTTCATTTTGGCAATACTCCATGAATCCTGTATGCTTGTATTCTATTCCATTGTCTAATCTAATACATTTCAGGTGTTTGCCTATTTGCTTTTCAACTTTTGCCTTCCATCTCCTGAAGATCCCGACTACTTCAGATTTATGCTTCTGAAAGTAAACCCATACCTTCCTGGAATAGTCATCCACAAAAGATACAAAGTATTCTGCCTTTCTTTTGATGGTACTGGCGAAGGCCCCCATACATCTGTATGAACATAATCCAACACTTCCTTGCTTCTATGAGTTCCAGTATTGAATTTAACCTTGCATTGTTTCCCATACAAGAAATATTTACAGAAACTGATCTTGCAATTTTTAACTCCTTTCAACAGTTTCCTTCTATGAAGTTCCATCATACCCATTTCACTCATGTGCCATAATCTCATATGCCTGAACCATCAAACATCTTAATTTTGATTGTTCCTATTCCAATGGAGTTACAAGAAGCATTGTTTCCCATCAAAACAGATCCTCCATTAAATGGCTCATATGTATCAAACCAATGTCTATTAGGACAAATATGCCAAGAACAACCAAAATCTAAAATCCACGAATCTTCAAATTGATTCTTACCTGATGTAATTGATAGGACATCCGCATCTGACTCATCTGAATTGCCTTCAGCTACACTTGCTTGATCAGAAGAAATACCTTTTCCTTTCTTCTTTTCTAGATCCATCTTGCATTTCCTGCAATCTCGTTTCATGTGTCCTACCTTCTTGCAATAATAACATTTGAACTCCTCCTCACCTTTAGACTTGGATCGAGTCCTGCTATTGTTGAACTTCTCTGGTCTTGTTCTACTATGTCCCCGACTCTTTCCTTCAGCCACAAGGCCTTTAGCCTGTGAACCTACAGTTGCACTGCTGTTATTAGCATCACTTCCTGCTTCGTATGAACACCTGGTAACCACTTTGCTCTATGGGAAAGATACTCTGGAACTGGAAGAGGTTACTGCAGCACTTCTGTCAAACGAGATGAGGAGAAAACCTTAACTTCTATGCTCAGAAATTGAGATAATCCTGTTGAACGTATTTAAGTGTTCCAATAGCCCAGCTCCTTCTACCATTCTGAGTGAGTACAACTGTTGTTTCAAGAATAGCTTATTCGTCAGGGATTTCATCATGTACAAGCTTTCAAGTTTTGCCCAAATCACAAGTGTAAGCACCCAAATTTTGATCAAACCAAAATATGCTAAGATAAATGGGAAATAATAAAAAATTGGAGGAGCATGATTCGTCCGAGTGAGCACCTGAGTCGCCTCAGCCGTCAACTCAAGCCAAAAGTGGAGAGAAAAAGGGCAAATCTGAAAGATTTGCCGCAACCGCACAGCATATGCGGTTGCTTCGCCACCGCATATGAAGTGCAGTTGACTTTTTCGGCCACCACCCTCGCGAGCCAATCAGAGCAAGCAGCGCCGAAAAGTCAACCGCACATACAGTACGGTTGCATGGCGCGTCAGACTGCGCCTGACCAGTTTTTCCCCGAATGATTGCTGAAAAGACGTTGCCAAACCGCACACACCCTGCGGTTTAGACCAAACCACACCTACTGTGCGGTTTTGACCAAATTGCACATAAACCGCACTGTATGTGCGGTTTTATCCCTGTTTTCTATAAATAGCAAACCCGAACTCTGGACAGGGGCTGGCTTCTTTTGGGTTGATTCCCACTTCTTATCCCCTTCACCCCCTGTACGAAACCTCCCTCACCACCTTCCCAACTCCCTCATAGCCCTTCAAACCATATCCAAATACCCAAAAACCCTCTCCCTTCTCCTCCTCCTCCATTCTTGAACCTTGGAAAAGCATGGAGGTGCTGTTCGTGTGAAGAAGAGGTGGCTCAAGCTGCTGCTCTTGCCTCAAGAAAGCTCAAAACACTTCAAGAAGGTATGTAGATCCCCAAGGTGAACTTCCCTTTACCTTTTGTTCAACATGTATGGAAACAAGTTTGATCCAAGTGCTTTGAATAAATTGTGTTCTTCACGTGGTGTTCTTTTTTTTAGTACTAGCATATTTCTCCCTCTTCTTCCATGCTTTACATCTTCTCCTTGAGAAATAGAGCTCTCATGGTAAGGAGGGAATGGGGACACCAAGAAATGGAGGATAACAGGAGTTTGTCTTCATGGTTTAAAGATTGTTAAGCTATTGTTTGTTCCTTTAATCAGGAGAGCATGTTACCCCGTTCTTGTATCTCCATTGTACCCTTAATCTCCCCCAAATCCCTTCTCTTTAACTACTTATTTTAGGATTCCCGCACACAAGTTAATCGAGTCAACTTGCCTAAATTCCGTATAATGGGAACCCGTTATCTAGCGGGGTAATTCAGGGTGTCTACGGACTTCCCCAGGTTACAACTGAGCCACTTATCCAAGATCTCTGGTACATCACCCAAACATAAATGTAAATCAAGAATTGGGTGACTATTCACACCCTTAACAATGAACAGTGGCGACTCCCCAAAACCAATGAAAAAACCCACGGAAAGCCAGGCATCGGCGTCGTGCGCCCAACGTGCGCACAACAGGAGGAGATTCATCATTGATGACATTGTACATCACCTCATCTGCAAGACATAATCAAATCGTGCCTACCGCTTTCAATTCCAACTCTTCCCAATCATCATCACTCATAACTTCTGGCTTTTTCATTTTTCCATACAGCGTTTTGTGTAGACCTTGCTGTACGAGGAGATCTTTAACCCTCCGTTGCCATAAACTAAAATTTCCCCTTCTGTCGAACTTGTCTACCTCAAATCTTCTCGAACCCTTTGTTGCCATCCCTCCGATGCGAAGAACCTCGCTCCAATACCAATTGTTAGAAATCAAACAGAAACAATAAACGAAACAGGAAGCAAAGTAAACAAGAGACAAGATTTACGTAGTTCGGCAAGGATGCCTACGTCCACAGATGATGGGGTTCCTTCCTTAATTTGTGAAAAACAGGATTACAAAACACACAACCCTCTCCTGGCCGAAATACAATACAGTCTCTCAACAACAACCAGAAACCCTAACTCTTGGGTTTTATACAAGTGACACCCAAGTTACATAAATACCCCTCATACGGTTTCTCGAATCAGACAATGGAACAGTAAGGGAAAATTGGGTTTTTCGTGGGGTGAGTGTACAGTATGGCCCGTATCATAATATTGACTAAATTCAAATCACATACATAACAGTAAGGGAAAATTGGTTTTTAGTGGTATTTTTTCAAAACAATTCAGATTCAGTCAACTAATTCTGTGTAATTGATTTTTAGTGATACCTTTATAAAACAATTGAGAATAAGTGTTATTTTACTGTAAATTAAAATTTTCTTCCGAAAATGACCTCAAAAAAACTTGCGAAACCTCACTTATAACAAAATGAGTGAAAAGGTTTCCAAAGGCTTTTGAGGGCATTTTGGGAAAAAAACTCTTAATGAACAGTAAAATAACACCAATTATCAATTATGTTAAAAAAATATCACTAAAAACTAATTACCAAGAATTGGTCAACTGAATCTGAATTATTTTGAAAAAGTATAACTAAAAACCAATTTCCCCTATGCGTAATGCCGAAATATGTTTCACTCTATAGGAGGCTAGGATGGAGGGTAGGGTGGTGGTCAAAGACATCGATCATGACACGTCCACTTCTCTTGAACTGCAATTAGGCTTCCTTCATTCAGCTTTTGTTGCAGAAGTACTCATCATCTCAGATTCAGTCCATCTCATAACTCTTGAGGTAATTGATAAACTCGATCGCTTCTCTTATTCCTTCTTCTCCTTCTTTTGAATTAATGTCAGTGATCTATTTCTTCTGAATTTGTTAAATTTGAGAATAATCATTCAATTATAGTCTCTTCTCCTCTTAATTAATCACTGTACGTAGTTAAACTGTTACAGGCGTTTGAGCTCCATTAATTAACGCAGAGAATAATTAATGTGGAAGCTTAAGATTGCAGAAGGCGGCGGGCCATGGCTGAGAACGGTGAACAACTTCGTCGGAAGACAGCACTGGGAATTCGACCCCGACGCCGGAACGCCGGAAGAGCTAGCTGAGGTCGAAAGGGTTCGTGAAGAGTTTAAGAAGAATCGGTTTAAGGTGAAAAAAAGCGCCGATCTACTGATGCGAATGCAGGTAATTAGTCTCTTTGAGAATCTCCTTAATTAAACAATGTTTCTGTTCTTAGTAGTTTAATTCATGAGAGAAGAGGATTGATTATCCTTTTGGCTCGTGGGAATCCTTTTAAAAGCAAAGCAAAAAGAAGACAAAAACACTAGCCAGATGCTTCATTTGATTTTTGTCTGCAATCTGCATGTGGATATTGACTTGGGAGTTGGGATCGGTCTTCTGCTGGTTCCCAAAGTGCAATAAAAATGCATTTTTTTTTACATGTAGCAGTTTTTAGAGACGTGTGTCACTTCGTGTGATCAGGCCAGGGTCCACCCTATTTACTCACTTGCCCGTGTTTTCAGAACCAGAATTCAATGCAAGCTGGCCAGACCATGAACATGGTCCGTTCCGTACCTAAAAAAAAAAAGTCTTCTATTAAGTATAAGATTATGATTTCCAAATAAATATTCTATTAAGTCTTCCGCTTTATCATCTTTCGATTTATTGCACTCTAATATATTTGATGAGCATGGATTATCTGTCGGTATCAAATGATTGGTAGTGTTCATAGATGAGTGAATTCAGATTTATTGTCTTAAATTTTAATTAAAACCTAGATTTACTTGTCGCCCGACATACCAATTCTTGTAATTTTGTGGTTTAGACCATAAGGTTCTAAGATTGAATTGGTGTATGTCACAAGGTCTCTACTCAATAGAGGCTTAGGCAACATTTGATTGTCATTTTAAAGTAGATTTCACTGATCATATTAGGTTTTGTGTATCATAACTCATTTTTCAAAATAGCTAGCTTTTACGAATCCTACTTGTTAGTGAAGGTAAGGAAAGATTTCTAAGCTGTTTGCTTTTTTATTTCATTTATTTTTTGTTAAAAAGCAATTTGAAAATTAAAAACGAGTTTTCCATGGTTGTGTTGAGAATATTCTGAGGTGTTTGGTAAAAAAATACAAATAGCCTCGGAATGAATCTTCTCTTTTTATAACAATTTGAAAACAAATTCAGGCAAAAAAATTTGAAATTAAAAATGTGATTTGATGTTGTTGATGGGAAAATTTCAAGGCTGTTATCTAGGTTCAATTATGATAATACTAGGGGGCTGCATGCGCTACTACATAGAAAACGTAGGCCTGTTTAGATAAACAGCCGAGGTAGTTATTTTAAAATAATGGAGGATTATTTTGTTTGAGAAGAGCAATGTTAAAAAAAAAAAAAAGGAGAAGCCAAAATTGGAGGGAATATTCCCCTCTTCTCTTTATTAATAGTATAGATAAATTAACCATAGTCCAAGGAAGCATTACCATACGAAATAAAAGAATGCTTACGTAGGCATGAATTAGATATATCATGCTTATATTAGCTAGAGCAACATCTATATGTCATAGAGCAACCATTTGTCTCATCCCTTTCATATATTAAATATACGGCTGGTGTATAGAATCCATCTTGAGACACATTTTCCTCAGTGTTTTTTTCTGTTTTTCAAGAATTAAAATGACTGTGAGTTTTTTAAGGAACGAACAAACTCTTAATTGAAAAGTATAAAAGGTAAAAAAATAAAAAAATGTCAAATTAGCTTTATAAAGTCTAATTATTGAGTCTGTGTGAAGTAAAAAACGTCTTGAGCAATCTCAAATGCAAGACATGTGATGGCCGTGCATCGTACGGTGGTCAAAGACATCAATCACACGTCCACTTCTCTTGAAACTGCAACTAGGCTTCCTTTATTCAGCTTTTGTTGCAGCTTTTGTTGCAGAAGTACTCTTCGGGTGTGTTTGTTTCAAGGGAAAAAAATTTTTGTCAGAAAATAATTTACGGGTGAAAATTTTCTGAGAAAAGATTTTCCTTCTTTCCTTTTTCAGGCGTTTGGAAGTAACATGAAAGTAAAAAAGAGAAAAGTGAGGATTGAAATAAAGTTTGAAATGTGTGGGAAAAGGTGAAATTTTAGTATTTAGTTCTTAATCCTTTAACTTTTAAATAAATTGAAAATGGTGTCAAACTTTATCAAATTTACAAAATCGGCTAAAGCTCTGTTTGAATGGAAATAAGATTGAGCCAGAAAAAATTTCATAAATTTGTGGCTAATCCAGCTTTCAGTTCTAAATGAGTACTTAGATGTATAAATTAATTCTATCTTCCAAAAAAAAAAATTGCCAAAATGATTCTTGCAATTTCAGTCATGCAATATAGAAGGTGAGAATGATAATCATCCACTAATAGGTATAGTTAAATAGAAAACCACAAATCCATAAATTCATCTTGAACCAGGATACAACACAAGCTGCAGTAGCATTTTCCAACCACATTAAGAACCACGATACAACACAAGCTCATCAGCTCATCATTCGTCAAACTATCACTTCCAATCTAGATTTAGATACTCAAATCATCCAAATTCAGATACTCAGATCATGAGCTCAGCCTACCTGATTGATTTCTCTGATTCCAACAACAAGGCAGATTGAATATATTTTTTCAGAATACAATTCTTCTCCAGTAAAATTAATCAGGAAACAGTAAGAATTTTAGGAGCGATGGTGTCAGAATTCAGTACTCATTGTGTAGAGTTGCTCCTCCGAAGCAATTGCTGCCCTTCTTTGAGCCATTGAATGTCTTTTTATCAGTTGGAAATGGAGCTACAGACCTAGCTTGATCGTGTGAAGCTTTTCCAGAAATCCGGAAAATAACTTCCGCCAAAAAATGGCGGAAGTTATTTTCCTCCGATTTTTAATAGTGTTGGAAAATATTTTTCTTTCATATTTTATTTTCCATTGAATCAAACAAATGGAAAACCTTAAATTCTGGAAAATATTTTTTTTCCCCAATTTTTCAGTGAAACAAACACAGCCTTCATTTCAGATTCAGTCCATCGATCATAACTCTTGAGGTAATTGATAAACTCGATCGATTCTGTCTGCATACCGGGATCCTGTACAGCTTCTATCTGCATACCGGGATAAAGCCATCACACGATTACGCCACCTGCCCATTGCTTTTGAATATTGGCTGTTTGAGCAAATAACGGAAATGGGGTGAAGAGCTAACGGAAACGACTCTCTCCCCGTTTTCAAATGATGAAACTTGACTTTCAAAATGTGCTCAGACGAAAAAAAAGAACAGACGAAACAGAGTTTCCTCGAGGGTTTGCTCTCTTCTTCCTTTAGCAGAGGTTTCTCAGGGGTTTGCTCTCTTCTTCCTTCAACAGAGGTTTCATCTTCCTTCAACAAGGGTTTGCTGCTCAGACGAAACTTCCTTCAACAGGGGTTCCACAAATCCACTTTCTCTGCAAGGCGTCTTAACTCGTGGGATTAAGGCTTCACTACAGGTACCATGATTCATCTTTGCTTCAGGTTCTCACCCATAGCTTTGTCATCATCTTGTTTTTTATCCCTAGGCCGTATTTATCATTTTTATGACTACTCAAGAACCCACTATGACCCTAATGGCCTTCATAATGGAGGCAATAGTTGGGCTCCTCCTTTCAAAAATCCTGGAATTCCTCTGTTCATATGTGCCATAATATGGCCTAAAATAAGGCTGCGTATAAAATCCTTCCTCTATGGCGTATAGCCAGGAATCTTTATTGTGACAAGAAATCACCAATGTTGAGAGACATAACCCATGACAAACACACTACCTACAAAAAATGATTCCACACTTGTTGCGCCATCCTACAATGCTAGAATAGATGGTCAGTTGACTTGCTTTAAGATCCGCACAGAAACTCATGGGAGGAGAGACCAAAAAGGGGGAAAAAGTTTTGGATACTCATCAGTTTGATGCTATTGAACTTGGCTTTCACATGGATGCTCTTTTCTTATTGTCTCATTCTGTAATTTAATATGATGTTTCAATTTAGAAGTGGAAGTGGATTTTGGCTGAAACATATGCTACTGCACTTTCTGATGTATATATTCTTTTCCTATGCTCTCAATTATATGCCACTACTATTCAATGGAAGTTATGTCATTGGTGTTTAATCATCTTTCATTTGTCTTCTGGCAAAATTATCTATTTTTCAGGTGTACACATTCGGTCCTACATTTCGAGCAGAAAATTCTAATACTTCTAGCCATTTAGCTGAATTTTGGGTATTTTTTACTTCTTTCTGCTATTAAATATTCATGTCCTTTTCTTATATTTTTCCTTGCTAGTTTCTTACAACTTAATTCTTATTCAGGATGATTGAACCAGAACTTGCTTTTGCGGATCTGAGTGATGACATGGCATGTGCAACTGCCTAACAAAAAGTTTTTTAGTAGGTTACTCTTCACATCTATTCTCTACCCATTGCTTTATGCATAGACTATATTAAGATATTTCTATTGTGTTATATATACTTACTGTTCCAATTCATTTTATGGAGTAATTTTGAAGTTTATTCAATGGCAGGTTAGATATATCCTTGAAAACTGCAAAGAAGATATGGATTTCTTCAATAGCTGGATTGAGAAAGGAATTATTGACCGATTGAGTGTATGAGCTCTCCATATAAGCTATACATTATGTGTTTCATATCCGGTTAAAAAAAAAGAATCCATGATTGTTTTTGTCTGTTGGTTCCCAGGGTAATATCAAGATTTGTTGATCTGTTTCAGTTATCCTTACTCCTGCATCTAAATCTTGATTGAAATTTATGACTTCAATATGAGGTAGTTCAAATCATGTCTTGTCTTGTTTTCAAAGTTTATTTACATCAATGCTTTTACTCTCAAGTCTCAACAGGGTAATTTCTTTTTCTTTTCTTTTTTGGCCAGATGGCATACCACCTATACTTCTCACTGAAAGTTGCACCTAGTTGGTCCAATTAGAATCCAGTTGCAATCGTAATATGGCCAATTATTATTATTATTTTCTTTTAAAACCTTCATTAAATCAATGGTTTCATTTGCTTTCTGAATCAAAGTAATTATTTGTTTTATCAGGTTGGTGAGCTTATTGGTGGAAGTCAGAGGGAAGAGCCCCTTGAATACCTGGATGTTCGTTTGGATGAGTTAAAGCTAAATAAGGAAAGTTATTGGTGGTACCTTGATCTCCGCCTTGAATACCTGGATGTTCTCTTCCTACAGCAGCATATTTCCCTCTTTTATTTTGTGAAGCGTAGGAAGGTTAATGCTGAGATAAGGAGTGTTAAATCCGGTATAAGTAGAGCCCCACTAAGTTCTAGATCACGTTGTATACAAAAATTTGATAATAAATAAAGGCAACATTTTCCTTTTGCTATTTACGTTGTTACATATGCATTTCAAAGGTAAGGTTCCATCTTCTCTTTGAAGCAAGAAATAAAGCTGAGTTAACTTCAGCATCCTGAAGGCTTGGGAGTAAAATTCCCTCTTATTCCAAGTTGTCTCACTGCGACTCCTAGGTCAGAGCCTAGCTGCTCTCATCGTGTAGGCATTTCGAGCAATGATGATGCTTTTAACACCAATTAAGCAGGTAAACGAGTTCATCTCTCAATCCACTAGAACAATCTCCCTGCAAGATTGTTACTTTTGATGTTCCTAAAGGGCTTGGTCTCTCTCTGGCTACAGAAATTACATTATGTAAGGTTTAATATTTTAGTTTGGCTTAATTCAGTGTCAAAAAGATAGTGTTTAAGTGTGTTTAGAATGTTTAGGTTGAGTCCAAGAAGACATGGTTCAAACGGCGTCAAAATCGGAGTCAAATTGAAGAAGTTATGCCCAACGTTTGATCAACGTTCTCTGTCCGTTCGAACGTTCAATTTCTGGAGAGCAACGTTTGCTGAACGTTTGCTGAGAGTTCGAACGTTCATGTTCTGCAGACAAACCCGAGAGCAACGTTTGCTGAGCATTCGAACGTTCATGTTCTGCAGAGAAACCCGAGGCTAGCGTTCGACCAACGTTCTCTGTCCGTTCGAACGTTCAAGTTTTAAAGGCCAACGTTTGCTGAACGTTTGCTGAGCGTTCGAACGTTCAAACAGCAAAATTTCCGAAAAGTTACGAAAAATTACATAACTTACTCGTTTCAATTCGGATTGACTTGAAACTTTTTGGGGAACCTTTAAATAGGATTAGGGACCTTCTAAACCTAAGAGAGCCACGTTTTAGAAGCCCTAAATATCCTTTTCTCTTCTGAAAACCCTTCTTCTAGGTTTTCATCTTTTGAGCCATAAAACCTTTCTTTTCTTCTTCCTTCCTCTACCTTGGAGTTCCGGGTTTGGGAGATTGATCGTGGGAGTTCCTACGGATACCAGGCGAGTTCGTTTGGGTGATCGTGTGAGAAGATCTTCAGAGTTCTGAAGTGTTGCTGTGGAGCAAATCTGAGGAGTTCCTTAGATACTTTCAAGTCTGTGAGTTGCAGAGTCTAGCATAGGGATGTTGAGTCGTCTGAACTACAGGTTGTAAGTCTTCTTTTCATATTGGATCTTTTAGGTGGCTCCTGCATAGCCCGGAGGGTTTTTCTCTAGTGAGAGTTCTCATAGAGTTTTCCCTTCGTCACCAAATTGCTTGTTTTGTCTTACTTTACATGCTTTAATTATTTGCTTGCAATTTGGGTGGCTTGTTAATTGCTTTTGATTAGTTATTTGATTTTCTGGAATTACCTTGAGGATTTGTTCATGCCTATTAATTAAGGACTTGTCTTTAATTGATAGAAAAATTTTATTCCGCTGTGCTACACCTATTCACCCCCCTCTAGGTGTTGTTAGAGTCAAAACCCTGTTTTTCAATTGGTATCAGAGCGGGTAACCAGATCCTTGACTCTATTTAGTCATGGACAAGTCTTCCTCTGCCCCACCCTTCTTTGATGGTGGTAATTATGCATATTGGAAAGTTCGTATGAGAGCCTATCTTAAGGCTATTGATGAAAGGGTTTGGGGAAGTGTTGAGAGAGGATGGTCTCCACCCACTATTACCATAGATGGTGAGATTAAACCCAAAGACCCAAGCCAATACACTAGGGAAGAGTTAATTGAAGTCAACCACAATAGTAAAGGTGTCAATGCACTCTTTAGTGCAATTTCTGTTGATGAGTTCAAACGGGTGTCCACTTGTCAAACCGGTAGAGAAATTTGGGAAATTCTGGAAACCACTCATGAGGGAACTGTCCTTGTGAAAAATTCTAAGTTACAGATGCTTATCACTAGGTTTGAAGAATTGAAGATGGGAGAGGATGAACCCTTTGATGAGTTCTATGCCAAACTCAGTGATATAGTGAATTCTAGTTTTAACCTTGGTGATTAAATTCCTCCAAACAGAGTTGTGAGAAAAATCCTTAGGTCTCTTCCTGAGAGGTTTATACCCAAGGTAACAGCCATAGAGGAAAGCAAAGACATTGACAAAATTAGGGTTGAAGACCTAATAGGATCAATTCAAACCTATGAGCTTACCTTACCTCAATCCAAAAAGAGCAAATCCATTGCTCTTAGAGCCATGAAAGGAAAGACTTTTAATGAGTCTGATGATGAGGTGGATGATGAGGAGATTGCCCAATTTGTGAAGAGTTTTAGAAAGATGTTTAAGATTAGGAAAAACAAAAAGGGCAATGAATGGTCTAGGGGGACTTCTAGCAAGGAGAGGAAATTTTGGAAAGAACCTAGGGAAACCAAAGACATTCATGAAAACACAACTCAGCAGGTAAAGTGTCATGGTTGCCAAGGGTTTGGCCACATAAGAGCTGAATGTCCTACTTACAAAAAATTGAAAGGTAAGGGAAGTGGGAAAGCAATGAATGCTACCCTGTCTGATAGTGAGACTGAATCTGAACATGAGAAGGACTTTGTATCTGAAGATGGTTCAAACTACATGGCCTTCACTTCTATTGTGGGAAGTGATGAGGGAAACACTCTTCCAGACTCAAAACCACTTGAGAATAATATTGGTTCTCAAAGTGAGTCTGAAGATGAGGAAAGCCTTGAAGAGGCTTATGAAAAGCTTTTTAATGAAAGTCTGAAAATAAAGAAACAAAATAAGGTCTTTCTCAAAAAGCTAAATGAAGTAGAACTTGTAAAGGAAGGACTTCAAGTTAAATTGGATGAGTCTACTTCACATGTTGGTGAGTTGAAGTTGAAGATTGAAACCCTTGAGTCTCAAAACATGTCTCTGAAATCTGAGTTAGAAGATTCCAAATTTCTGTTGCAAAACTTCTCTTCTGGTTCTCAAAAGCTTGATCACATGCTTGGTATGAATCAAACAGTGACTGATAAGAGAGGTTTAGGATTTCAGGATGCTCCTTCATCTTCAAAGACCAAAAAGGCAAAAAGGCCTAACCAAAAGTTCAAAAAGTCTAAACCTAAGGCATCTTTTAATAGGGAATCTCAATCTCAGAAATTCATTCCCACTTGTCATCACTGTGGTGTTGTAGGTCACATAAGACCTCATTGCTGGAGATTAGGAGAAGAGCTTACTCAATCTTGGAATTCTCCTTCTAGACAATCCAATGTGGATTTGTCTAAACAAGTCAAGGTTTTAGCTGAACAAACTAGACTTCTTTCTGAACAACTAGTGTCCTTGACCAAGAAATCCTCTTCTAACCAACAAGTTTGGGTGAAGAAGAGTGATTTGACTACTCTTACTTGAGTAGGTTTTGTGTTGCATGCATTGGCCCTGTTTATATTGCTTATCTTATCCTTTGCATGCATGTTTTCTTTTGTTTTTATTTTTCTGGTTTTTTGATTTAAAATTGTTCAGAAAAAATACAAAAAGATTTTCCATTCTTTTTATTTTGGTGATTTGTGTCATGAGCATGTGTTTGTGAAAACAATACATTTTTATATTGAGAGAATTAATTGCTTAAAGGAATTGTTTTGCAAAATCTATTTCAATGATCTCATATAAATGCACAAAGGTTGATTGATCTCTTAGTGTGTTTTGCACTTCACTTACACACCCCAAATACATTTAAGCAAGCTTAATTTTTCTTTTTCGGTGAGTGTGTGGATAGGCAATCCTTGATTTACTCTTGTCTATCTTAAGTTAAAAAGATCCTAGCATGTGACCTTGTGTTAAAAAGAGATTTCTCCCTTTTGTTTAAAAGAAAAAGTTGTATGAAAAGAACTCTGGGATGAAATGTAAACCCCACAAATATTGAGTTCAAAAAGATAAGAGAATCACAAGGAGTATAACCATGGAATAAGCTGTAAACTCAGATATTTTAAGGAACACTACTCTTTGTGCAAAAAGAATTGTAAGAAACAGGGGGAGAAAATTTCAATAAAATAATGCTTAGGTCTTTAAAATATTCATGAAGGGAGTTCTTTTTAACTCATAGAGAGACTTGAGTAATATTGTGATTTCTTGAAAAATGGCCAAATCCTCCTTACCAAGTTCCTATTTAGGCAAACTTGTTGTATTTGGTTTTGCACTTACACGCAAGCACACTTGGTGATTTAATTACATTATTGTGTAGTTATTTCGGATTATTGTTTTTAATTTTGTAAAAACTTGAATTTTGGGTGACAAAGTTCTCAAAAATATAAAAATTTTGAGTTTTTATGAAATAGTGCTTGGGGCATGATTCATCATGTTTTTAGAGTGTTTTCCATAATACATGTGGTTGAGTTGGTTTCATTGGAAGCTTGATGTTTTTAAGTGAAATCTGGAATTTTTTTAAGTATGTCTTCCTTAAAGTCTTCCACTTTGTTATCTATTCTAGCCATTTGAGTTAATGCTTGTGCTTCTTCTAAACTTGTCAAGTTTTGAGGGGGAGTTTGTGTTTCTGGCCTCTCTATTTCCTTTAGGGAGTAGGTATTTCTGGCTTCTCTGTTTCCTTTTGTCTATTTCTGTGACAAAAAGGGGGAGTAGGTATTTCTAAGGGGGAGCTTTGATGATTGAATTGAATGTGAATTGCGTATTGTTATTTTTTTTATTCCTCATGCGTTTCACAAGGTATTTGTTTTCTTTGAGTTGTTACAGGTTACAGGTTTCAAATTCAAGCTTGGTCTATCTAGGTTAGTGTAGATAGGTTGTGTTTGAGTTTGTTTAATCCAAGACATTGCTTGGTGGTTCACAATGTCATGGATTCTCTGTTTTTTATATTGTGTATAGGTTTTGTCACTGAATAGCCAAAGGGGGAGTTTGTAAGGTTTAATATTTTAGTTTGGCTTAATTCAGTGTCAAAAAGATAGTGTTTAAGTGTGTTTAGAATGTTTAGGTTGAGTCCAAGAAGACATGGTTCAAACGGCGTCAAAATCGGAGTCAAATTGAAGAAGTTATGCCCAACGTTTGATCAACGTTCTCTGTCCGTTCGAACGTTCAATTTCTGGAGAGCAACGTTTGCTGAACGTTTGCTGAAAGTTCGAACGTTCATGTTCTGCAGACAAACCCGACAGCAACGTTTGCTGAACGTTTGCTGAGCGTTCGAACGTTCATGTTCTACAGAGAAACCCGAGGCTAGCGTTCGACCAACGTTCTCTGTCCGTTCGAACGTTCAAGTTTTAAAGGCCAACGTTTGCTGAACGTTTGCTGAGCGTTCGAACGTTCAAACAGCAAAATTTCCGAAAAGTTACGAAAAATTACATAACTTACTCGTTTCAATTCGGATTGACTTGAAACTTTTTGGGGAACCTTTAAATAGGATTAGGGACCTTCTAAACCTAAGAGAGCCACGTTTTAGAAGCCCTAAATATCCTTTTCTCTTCTGAAAACCCTTCTTCTAGGTTTTCATCTTTTGAGCCATAAAACCTTTCTTTTCTTCTTCCTTCCTCTACCTTGGAGTTCCGGGTTTGGGAGATTGATCGTGAGAGTTCCTACGGATACCAGGCGAGTTCGTTTGGGTGATCGTGTGAGAAGATCTTCAGAGTTCTGAAGTGTTGCTGTGGAGCAAATCTGAGGAGTTCCTTAGATACTTTCAAGTCTGTGAGTTGCAGAGTCTAGCATAGGGATGTTGAGTCGTCTGAACTACAGGTTGTAAGTCTTCTTTTCATATTGGATCTTTTAGGTGGCTCCTGCATAGCCCGGAGGGTTTTTCTCTAGTGAGAGTTCTCATAGAGTTTTCCCTTCGTCACCAAATTGCTTGTTTTGTCTTACTTTACATGCTTTAATTATTTGCTTGCAATTTGGGTGACTTGTTAATTGCTTTTGATTAGTTATTTGATTTTCTGGAATTACCTTGAGGATTTGTTCATGCCTATTAATTAAGGACTTGTCTTTAATTGATAGAAAAATTTTATTCCGCTGTGCTACACCTATTCACCCCCCTCTAGGTGTTGTTAGAGTCAAAACCCTGTTTTTCACATTATAACGAGGAAACCGTACCCCCTCAATTGTCAATGGGTGGTTTTCAGATAACACCAATTACAAATAACTTTCACTCTCTCTCTTCCCAAATACCTGATAAAATCTGATGATGGGCATGTACATAAGGCAAAGCAAAACAAAAGTTACAATTAAATAACCTAGTGTAAATAGAACTTGAATTGTACAGAGAAGCCAGTACGTATTTCCCCTGTATAAACAACCATTTTTCTTTTTCCTTGAATCCTCTTGTAAATTATTAAAGAACCTGCAGAATTTTTCCATTGAAATTTCTTTCCCCTGGAACATGATATCTTTGCTCATGTGCCACAAACCTGAACCAAAATTTGCCAAACCTCATCGGAAGTCAATACAATCATAATCTGTGATCTGAATATTCATTTTTATAATATGAGTGAACCACTAAGAAAAGGAATTCTAAGGTCCACATTTCTGAGCGGAACCTCCAATAAGTTTAAACCAGGCCATTTGTGTAAACAGACACCAAATGATCAAATCTAAATTCCATTTAATATTCCTGTACTGTTTTTAGGTAAAATATTCACAGAAAACAATCAATCTGAGATAGATCGAATAAATATAATCCTCCAAGGACATTAACTTTATACAGAGATTTCCAGACCATTGGCATGCCAGCCCACATCACTACATATAGACAAAAATAACTTATCCATCTCCATGTTCCTGATATAACAGCAATAAGATGGTAACCACTGTCCTATAAAGAAACTTTGAATATTACCGGCAAGACATGATTGGAAAATACAACAACTGAAGCCCGGTTGAATGCCTGTTTCCAATCATTTATAAGCTGAATCTTCCCATTAGAAGTGTATTCTTTTAAACGAGTTGCAAGTGCACTCTCATGGATGGTCCATATAACAGGCAAAGATTTGAAAGGTTCCTGCACAAGACTGTAACAAGAATAAACATTATCTTCACTTGAATAAAGATGTTTCCAGCAGCAAGAACTTCAAGAAGGCGGGAAAGAAAAAATTAAATCTCTGACATAGAACATCTGGAAGGTTAGGTGGTTAGGAAAATATAATTTACCAGGAGAATACAGCCTTGGCCCCAAGAGAATGCACAAGCATACCATCATAGCTGCAGAAAGAAAAAGACCTCGATCAGATTTGAACCAATGTTAAAATGTTTAAAAATGTTAAAATGTCTTGAGGCATTTTACAATAACTTTGAGGCACATGCTCAATTGATGAAAAGCCTAGTATGCATAAGAAACAATAAAAATTCCACCAATTGTCATCGCATGCATCATCCAATGATGCGTAGTTCCAGTCCAGCAACAAAGGCACAAATGCATTATTTTATTTTTGTCTCTCTGCCCTATGTCGATTTCCTTTTCAAAACTCTTCTGTTACCTTACCTTAGTACTCACTATGGAGACCCTTGTTAGCCAAAAGTAATGAGAAGCCCAATCATATAAAGGCAACAACAAACAAAATAATCACAATCTATGAATTTTTATAAGATTGCTATACTCATTATAGGAAATGTATTGTCATTCAGCAAAATACCAGCAGGATTAATAGGCATGCGATATAGGATTTCTTATCTCATATTTGGGAGTGTCATGAGCATTATATGGAAAAAGAGAAAAATCACATCAAGTGCATCCTATTAAAGAAGTAACAATTCCATGTCATTTAATTACAGCTAGAAAAGAAAATCACCCAAATGATGTTACATAGATCTACTTCAATAATATTTCTCTTCAAGTATAAATCCGTTATAATCAGTACAAAGATGAGAAAATAAGGTATAAACGAACTACAAATCAAGAAAAATAGGTCGAAAAGCTATACCTCTTTTGATGTCTTAAGAGCTGAAATGTCTTGAGAAAGGGGAAAGCGTCTCCAAATAACTCTTGGAATCAAAAGACTAACAATTGAGCAGGGGATGAACATCAAGAAAGCCAAACACGGATGAGCAAACCTGCATTGACACAAGTAAATTACCCATAACCATGCAAAAAATTCACTATGTACAGGAACATGGACATAAATACAAGGGGCATCACCCATTTTGAGTTCGTGGATGTGACCTAGTAGAGTCTCAGATATAGCCATCCAAACCAGGGTTCAGGGAGACAGCCAGTGGAATACCAATTCCAACATCTATTCTATCATAATCTTTCCCTAAAATTTGATCAATCCTGACTGGGTATATGAGATTAAAGATCCAATATAAACATAAGAGGAAGATAAATTGTCGGCTAGATAGATAGAAAAGCCATGCTTGAGATGCCATTTCGTTATTTTGGCCATATCTTTCCTCCATTCACCAGCATACCTCAAAGGGTCCTGGAAAAGAAGTCCTCATTTCTCTAGTCATTCATCAAGCAACAAAGAATGATTTTCATAACTAAAAAGGGGTTCACTATTGTGCACTAATAAAAAGGGGATTCACTATTGTGCTCTAAGATTATGGATAAAATTAAGCACGACTTCTCACATTTTCATAACTTATTATGTAAACCATAGGAAAGCAGAACACTCATGTTTAATACGATAGATATGTTTAATTTCTCTATAATGTACAACAACTTCGCATTTTTTGGGACAAGATTATAGACCTATGTAATTGAACTGCCTGCGTTTTCCTTCACGGACATCAGGACCCAGTCTCTGCAGCAATTAAACAAGCAGCTCATCCGCATGGAATGGAACAAGCAGAACAACCAAAAACCTGTGATTGTGGTAAGAAACGATACAGACCTTCACTAACAGCAGGGCATCGAACACCTCTCGCTCAAGTGAAGCCACTCTGCAATTCCCAAATATAAGAAACGAAATGAGGTTACCAAATAGATAAAGGCTGTCGAAGCAGAAGAAGAAGAAGAGCATGTTACCAGGTTCTCCGAAGAAGAAGAAGAGCCACAGTTCCGAAGAAGAAGAAGAGCAAATGGCGATGCGCCCTTTGCCGAAGTCAAAAATCTGGTCTTCAAAATTGCTCACGCGAAGCGGAGAGAAGCTCGAAACGGGGAGAGAGAGTCAAAATTGCTCAGACGAAGAGGAGCTTGCAATTTTGGTCTTCAAAATCTGGTCTTCAATTTTGCTCAGACGAAGAGAAGCTCGAAATTTTCTGTTGGAACCTCTGCTACCATCCTATGTGGTAGAAGCTCGAAATTTTCTGTTGCTCAGACGAAGAGAAGCTCAGATGATCAGTCGAGAGAAGCTCGAATTTTGGAACCCTCTCCAAAATTGCTTGACGAAATTGCTTGATGAAATTTTGGAGGGAACTTTTCCCTCTTCAACGCAGAGGAGAGAAGCTGAAAACGGGGAGACAGTCGTTTCCGTTAGCGACTCTCTCCCCGTTTCCATTAGTTGCTCGACCTTGTGGGAAGAAATCGTCTGTCGTGTTACACTGCAATGGCTACGGCTGCCGCAATAATTTGCGGCCGCGTATCTCAACCCTCCACGTCATCAAAGAAGCGTTAAGTCTCTCCGTTTTCAACTTCCGTTAACAATGAACAGGCGGGGATACAAAATTTCAGGCTTTGCATTTCTTTTCTTGGGGAGAAAAATTGGAAACAAAGCTTTTGACGAGAGAAGCTAGAATGAAAGCCACATTAGAAAGAGATAGAAGAAAAAGGGCTTTCATGGGGGATTTTCTGTCGATTTCTAATTCTGAAAGAGAGAAGACGAAGACAACTCTTTTGGAAAATCATTGAAGCCTCTCCACATTCTAAATACCAAAGAAGATTCTTTTGGAGCTCTTCTTTTGCGTGGGCTTTGTTTCATCTATTGCAATGAAATGAAGGTATGTACATTGTTCTTGTAGCTTTACTCTTCTTCCAAAATGGGAAGATGAAGTCGTTTCTTTCCGGAGTTATGTTGTGCTGGGTTGAAATCTTCTGTCGTTTTATGTTATGTTGGGTTGAAATCGTCTTTTGTGTATGGTAAACCAGGTGATTGCGTTTTTTTTTTTTCTTTTGGGGTTTAAATTTCTTATCATTTTTGAATGTATACGAATATTTTATAACTATTTGGGTTGGGGTTTCTAAGTTTTTTTTTCCCAATAGGTGATCGCTGTGAGTGGGAGCTAGATTGGATTGGAAATTTTACATTTATATAATTATTTGTATTGGGGTTTCTGAATTTACATTTCCTCCATTTAATTTGGATTCAAATTTGGGGTTTCTAAGTTTTTTTTTCCCAACAGGTGATTGCTGTGAGTGGGAGCTAGATTGGATTGAAAATTTTACATTTATATAATTATTTGTATTGGGGTTTCTGAATTTACATTTCCTCCATTTAATTTGTTTGGGTGTCCTCATTTTACATTCTTTTGTCTAACTTGAATAGTTGGAATAGGATGTGAGGTTATAATTTTTTTCAAACTCAGATGGGTTCCTCTGTTTTCTTTTAAAATTTTTTGGGGATTCAATAGTTTTATGATATCTATTGAAACATGATCGGTTGGTATTCATGAGTTTAAAAAGAAAAATTGCTTAATATTTAAGTCACAGGTTTATGTTCACCTCTACTTGATGCGCATTTCAATTGTAGAAATACTGACATGATCATTGTGTAAAATGAGTTCCAACTTAGAGATAAAGAAATCTCAGTACCATTGAGATCACGGTTTTATGGTAATTCCTCTACCTCCTAATTGCTTTGCAGGTGAAGAAAATTCATCAGAAATAAATGGTTCATATATGGTTTGACGAAGATCTGAAATGCAATTTCAAACACTAGAGCTTGAAGAAATAATTCAAGTCTCTCTCCTGTGCACCCAATATCTTCCAGGCCACAAAAACATGATGTCCAAGGTGGTCTGAATGCTTGAAGTTGATACACCGTACAGAGAGGTTGGAAGCTTCTCAAAGAGTCGAAGTATCCAAGAATAAAGCTAATTAAGGCTGCGTTTGGTAACGCTTTTCGGAAGTACTTTTTTGCTTTTGAAAGCAAAAAATTGCTTTTAAAAACAAAAGTACTGTTTGGTAACGCACACGAGAAACACTTTACTAAAAGCAAAGAAGCAATTTTATTGCTTTTCACCGGAAGCAACAAAACGTTGCTTCTCAATTTTTTTACAAAATTGCTTTATTGCTTTCAAAACCCCTTGATACCCTATTGCTTTATTCCTATATTAAAGATGATGCCTCCATACTCACTTAAGAAGCAACAACATATTGTTATTGCTAGAGCCGGCAAAATGCCACCCGACCCGACGGGTCAACTCGATTATAAATGGGTTGGGTTGACCCGTTTATTAATTGGGTTGGGGTTTTCCCAACCCGCCAGTAATCGGTCAACCCGATTATGACCCGCCAACCCGACGGGTAACCCGATTAAAAAAAAAAGATGGCAAAAGTATCATGTTTCAACCCGATTAACCCCAAAACCCAACCCAAACCCGGTACAACCCGATCCAATTAACCCCCAACCCTATTTTAATAATATTTTTTGAAAAATAAAAATAATAATAAACGGGTTGGCGGGTTGAACCCATTTATTGGCGGGTTGGGTTTGGGTTGGGGGTTTTCCAACCCGCCTTAATTTAGTCCAACCCGATTATGACCCGATTAACCCCAACCCAATTATGACCAGACCCGAGATGAGCTAGCAGGTTCAAGTTCAGAACAACCCATAGAGATTGATGTGACAGCTAGATCTCGACGAAAGATGTCAGAAGTAAGAGACTCAATTGCACGTAGACTAGCTAGTGCATATGGATTAGCACAATGGTGATATTAGATACTTGTTTAGTTATTTGAATGTAATTAAATGACTATTTTATGAATCTTTTATAATATTTGACTTATATTTTTGAGTATATTTCTAAGTACAATACATAAATTATATACAATACTTTTATGGAAGCAAAAAGCAATTTCTATGTTATTGCAATTACCAAACATGCTTTTTTGCTTCTTAGAAGCAAAGCAAAAGTTTACCAAACGCATTTGCTTCAAGAAAAGATCTTTCAAAAAGCATAAAATTGTTTTTTTGCTTTCTTGCTTTTAGAAGCAAAAAAGCAAAAGCGTTACCAAACGCAGCCTAAGTTTCATCATTTGAGCAATACTCAAATCTCACTGATTACTTATCCAATAAATGGAGGTCTGTGGCCAAGGTGAAAGATGAAAATTTTGTCATCAAAGCTGTTTGCAAGAGTTCAAGATCCATTGAAGGAGTTTATTGTATGTTAGTAGTTGTGTACCAGTACTCAAAATGGTTTCTATGTCAATTTTTGGTTGTACATACTCTAATTATATTACATGCTTTTTTCTTTCCTTTTACTTTTCAATTGAGTGAATAATTATCTCCACCAGCATAAAGCAAGCCAAGAATTTGATGCCTTACTAGATTTGTGCATGTCAAAATAATAGAAAAATGTCTTTTGAGGGAGATACGGCAAGTCTATGTATATCCTTAATGGTGTGCCCTTCTTAATGTATGTAGTGACTATATTAAGAAATAAAAGAAGACAACATTAGAGAAAAAATGGAAGGCTAAAATAGACAATCCAGCCTCCATTTATCACCTGGTACTTCCACTAAAGTTAAATCTCAACTGAACCAACTAGTTGAATTTTTATTTGATAGATAACATGCATAGACTGACTAGGTTGGAGACACTGAACAGCCCATACCTAGCAACATTAACAAGCTCATGAAAAAAAAACCCAGATTTAGACATTACTTCAGAAATTCCATGACTCAACAATTATAAGCACAAAACAAAAGTTAGACATTGAAAAGTCCAGCTTCTCTTGCCATACACAAAATTCTTCTGGGTTTCTCTCTTTTCCTCTTGGCTTATAAGTTATCATTATACTGTCAAGCTGAAAAACAAACTTTGCATAGCTCTTGGCTTCTGTAACTTGGGCATTAGAAAATCTCCTATGTTATCTCAAAAAGTGAACCATATCAGAGGAGACAAGCTCATGATTATGCACTGGTTCAAACTTGTAGACTACGTACTTACCATCTGCTGTTAAGGAAATTCTTATCTCCGCTTGACAGCCAGTCCTTGTCTCAGCACGGGGCTTCTTAATATTTTCGTATCTCCTGTCTTTCTGTCTAAAGCCAGATCTAGAACAACAAAAAGTCTTATTTTTGACAACTCCAAAGCTCATATTTTTATGCTTTTTTCGAATGCTAAAACCAATTGTTTTAGCATACTCATTATAGAACTTATAAGCCCCCATCTTCTGATTCAAACTCCATTCCAATTTTTGGCTCGAAGTCACTTTTGCTAATTTCTTCCATTTCTACATTTTGCTTGCCACATTCTTCAATTGACTCCATTCCTAACTCCACATTAAATTCCATTTCTCTTCCAAGATGCTGTCCAATAAATCTTAAAATTACCACAGAATTGCATTGCATAGCTATAAAAGTCTAGCATGCATTACAAACTCCAATAAAAACTAAGAGAAATGATGCATGTAAATCAAACAAGAAAAAGACTTTTTTTAGAAAAATTAAACATGCCATAAAAAAGACTATTCCTAAACCATGTTGAACCAAACGACCTAGATAAAACATCTTCATATGTAAACAATAAAAAATGGTTTTGAGGGTCTCGATGGTGATGGGAGGTTGGAAGAACGTATATAAACAAATAAATAAAACAAATTGAGCAAAAAAGAATGACCCCAGCTACAAGTTCCGTATTCATGTTTCTCCGGAGGCCACTAATCCAACGTTGTACAAAAAAAAATTTCATCTTCAATTGTCACACTAATTCTGGCTGTTTCTTGACTTTCTGAAATTTTTGATATGGAGTTCTAATAGAGGAAACACACCAAAAAAACATGATCTCAAAAGCTGAAACAAAAGCCCCAAATTGTAATTGAAATGAATTTGAAGGATGGTGTTTCATGAAGATTTCAACACAAAAATTATAATAATTAAAATGCTCTCTTCTTCAGTTAGATTAGATTTTAAATTAACAAGACTAAGCAAGAGAAGAAATTTCATCTCATTCACAATAAAATCAAGAGGGGTCTTCCCTTCGTTCTTCCCTCTTTGTGAACAGTAGAAATTCCTTCTCCTCCAAAAGTACGAAGATGGGTTCACAAAATAAAGCAAGAGAGTGCCGTAAGTCTTTGATTTTCAGAAATGGCATCTTTGATTTTAGAAATGTGGCGTCTCTGTTTTAACATGGGAGACGATTCATAACACAACACGAGAGATGATTTCAACCCAACATAACATCACACAATAGAAGATTTCAACACAGCATAAAACAACTCATTTGGAAAGAAACGACTTCATCTTCCCATTTCGGAAAGTTATAATAACAATGCACATACTTTCATTGCAAGAGATGAAACAAAACCCACACAGAAGAAGAGCTCCAAAGGAATCTTCCTGGGTATTTAGGATGTGGAGAGGCGTCAATGGTTTTCTGAAAGAGTTTATCTTGGTCTTCTCTCTTTCTCAATAAAAAATCGGCATAAAATCCCCAATGAAAGCCCTTCGTCTTCTCTCTCTTGGCTAATGTGGCTTTGATCTTGTCTCTCTCGACAAAAGCTCTGTTTCCATTTTTTTTCTCCAAGAAGAGAAATGCGAAGCCTGAAATTTTGTTTCCCGCCTGTTCGCTGTTAACGGAAAATAAAAACGGAGACGCTTAATGCCTCTCGGATGACATGGCTTGTTGAGACACGCGGTTATTGCAGCAGCCGTAGCCATTGCAGTATAACACGACAGAAGATTTCTTCCCCCGAAGGGAACCTGTTATCTTCAAAAAGCAACGGACAGGTGGCGTAATCGTGTGAGGGCTTTATTACGGAATGTAGACAGAGGCGGAATGCAGACAGAGACTGTACAGGAACCCATTTGCTTTTGTTGCAGAAGTACTCTTCATTTCAGATTCAGTCCGTCGATCATAACTCTTGAGGTAATTGATAAACTCGATCGCTTCTCTTATTCCTTCTTTCTCTTCTTCCTTTCCTTTCGAATTAATGTCAGTGATCTATTTCTACTCAATTTGTTAAATTTGAGAATAATCATTCAATTATAGTCTCTTCTCCTCTTAATTAATCACTGTACGTAGTTAAACTGTTACAGGCGTTTGAGCTCCATTAATTAAAGCAGAGAATAATTAATGTGGAAGCTTAAGATTGCAGAAGGCGGTGGGCCATGGCTGAGAACGGTGAACAACTTCGTCGGAAGACAGCACTGGGAATTCGACCCCGATTCCGGAACGCCGGAAGAGCGAGCTGAGGTCGAAAGGGTTCGTGAAGAGTTTAAGAAGAATCGGTTTAAGGTGAAACAAAGCGCCGATCTACTGATGCGAATGCAGGTAATTAGTCTCTTTCGGAATCTCCTTAATTAAACAATGTTTCTGCATGTTAATAGTAGTTTAATTCATGAGAGAAGAGGATTGATTATCCTTTTGACTTGTGGGAATCCTTTTAAAAGCAAACCAAAAAGAAGAAAAAACACAAGCCAGATGTTTCATTTGATTTTTGTCTGCATGTGGATATTGACTTGGGATCGGTCTTCTGCTGGGTTCCCAAAGTGCAATAAAAATGCATTTTTTTTTACATGTAGCAGTTTACGAGAGAGAGAGAGAGATGTGTGTCACTTCGCGCGATCAAGCAGGGTCCATCCTTTCTTTTCTTTTCTTTTTTTTTGATAAAAAGGGTCCACCCTATTAACTCGCCCGTGTTTTCAGAACCAGAATTAAATGATGTATAAAGAAAAAAAAAATTTCTTTTAAGAACGTATAGTATAAAAGAAAGAGTTATTTGTCAGTCACTTTGAATGTTTCATTTAAACCTTTAAAGAATGATAATTGCTTCCGTAACTTTTAGGACTTCTTATACCCCAAAGTAATTGATACTAATTGACCTAATTTGTCTTGATTATAGTTTTTCATTCAGTCATAATATCAGATTTACAAGTATGTTTATTTTAACATTTACTAACAATCTTTTTGAAAAAGGACATTTTGGTTATTTCAAGAAAATAAATAATGTAAGTTAATGGTTTCTAATAGTAAGGTATGACTACAATGGCTATATTCAATAAATGGGTATAAGTATAAATATAACACACAAGAGAATGTAATACAACTATATCATAATGTAGAGACGTAAAAAGCCCTTTTTTGAAGCAACACACATTTGCTTCATTAAAATGGACTTCCTACAAAAACCCCATCAAATGGAAGCAACTTTTTCAAAGGATTCACAAAACACCCAACTATTAGGTAGGAAGCCCTTTTGAATCTAGGAAGGACTTATTAGACTTTAGGAAGCTAGCCCTATAGCCCAAGCCCTAGTTCCTTTTGTCACATGCATCTTATTTTTTTTCTCCTTATCAATTTTGTTTAGATTTAAAACTTAATACGTGACGTAGGGTTGTATTAACTCTCAAGCCTAGTTAGGCCCGTAGATATGTAACGAGAAGTAGGGGTGCAACTTGGTTCGGTTCGGTTCGGGTTGATGTCAATCCAAAACCAAACCGAAAATATCTATAGTTAAACCGAACCGAATTGAAAACCGAACCAATTAAACCGAAAACCGAATCGAAAATATATTAAAAAACCGAAACCCAAACCGAACCGAACCGAACTACATGAAAACTATTCGGTTCGGTTCGGTTTGGGTTAGACCAATATATTATTTATCTCAAACAAAAGTTTTTTTGTAATATCCTTAAAGTTTAAAGATAAACTTTAAAAGTTTAATATATATTATATTATATATATATATATAAAACATATATTATATATTATAATATATATATATATGAATTCGATTCGGTTCGGTTCGGTTTAGAAAAATAATATATTCGGTTCGGTTTCGGTTCGGGTTCGGTTTTACTGAACATGAAACCCAAAACCGAACCGATCTAGTTCGGTTTAGAGATTTTTGGACCGAAACCGAACCGAACTACTATAAAACCGAACCGAACCGAAGTCGGTTTGGATCGGTTCGGGTTCGGTTTTAACCGGACCGAGTTGCACCCCTAACGAGAAGTACTGAAGTAGGGATGGCAATTGGACGCGTTAAATGGGTAATCTGCCCTGCCTTGACCCTAATGGTATAGATTTAGTAATACCAACCTCGGGTTAGGGATCGGTTAAGGTTTCGTACAACCCGCCCAACCCTATTAATTACGGTTTGGTATTGGCAAAACCCTTGATGGGGCAGATTCAGGTTTACCAAAACCTGCCTTGTTGCCATCCCTAATGAGAAGGTTTGTTCCCTTCTCCTATATGATATGCAACCTTAGTGGTTGTTATGTTACAATAGCTTCAGCTTATTATTGTAATTGAAACATTTTTGTCAAGTAGATGAACAGTATAACAAATCCAAGCTGTTCATTAAAAAAAAATACTGTCCGAATTAGGAGAAAGAATATGTGATGCCTTTACCTGTAAAGCCTACGCAACACATGAGGCTACCAATACAAGGGGAATAAGGGTGTATGCCACTGCCAGGCGGGTTCTTGGGGCAAATTGGTGCCGCCCTTTTTACAAGATGGTTAACCACGTCTTGGTTTTAACTAAAAGCCCTCCATACAATGGATTGAGAGCATGAAAATCACAAAGAAGCAAACTTTATTTGATGGTTGCACATGGCCCAGTGGATCAATTAGTAGCCAAACCCAACAGAAGATGTTAGTTATTGAGAAATGATGGCAAAGGCAAGAATCTGACAAACAAAATAGTCCTTTTTGATGTTAGTAATGATCATACTATTGTTTCGTACACCAGCTTTTGATCACTTCATTCAAGTCTCTTCTCACAACGGATCCTTTAACATGCAAATCTGCAGCTTACAAAAGAGAATCGACGCTATGACCTTCCACCCCAAGTGAAAGTGGGAGACAATGAGAACATAACAGAGGAGGCGCTTACAACCACTTTGAGAAGAGCTATGGGCTTCTATTCAACCATTCAAGCACATGACGGCCACTGGCCAGCCGAGTCTGCTGGCCCATTGTTTTTCCTTCCACCCCTGGTTAGTATCTCCTTCAAAAAAGTATGATCAGTGCTCAAGACCTCCACACACACCCACGCACAGAGTCTGCAAGTGTCTGCTTAACCAGGTTGATTGTGCAGTAAACTGGTGTGGTTCTTGAGATATTGCTTTGAACCCCAGTTACAACATTGAAGAAGAAGACATGGGTTGCTGGATATTTAGTTTTTCTGTACGAGATAATTCTGAAACTTTTCACATGTTTGGACCTGCAGGTCTTTGCTTTATACATCACTAGAGATCTTAATACAGTAATGACACCAGCACATCAGATGGAGATAAAACGCTACATATACAATCATCAGGCATGGATGACAAGACTTCTTATCCATATTGGGTTTGTGTTCTTTAAGACATAATTTTCTAATGACAATACACATTATGCAGAATAAAGATGGTGGTTGGGGACTACACATAATGGGTCACAGCACCATGTTTGGTTCAGTATTTAACTACATTACTTTGAGGTTGCTTGGAGAAGGAACTGATGATGGTGAAGACATGGCTATGGCAAGAGGCAGGAAATGGATTCTTGACCATGGTGGCATGGCAGCAACCCCATCTTGGGGAAAGATGTGGCTTTCGGTATGGGAACTTCAGTTATTGTAATTATTTTCTCGCTAACATGAGGTGCAAAAGAATCCAACAAAGGATCTGGCTCTTCAGACACAGATTATGAGTAAAAACCCATTCAGTTCTCAAAAGGCCTAATGGAACTCATATATAAATGCTACCTTTGTTGTAGGTACTTGGGGTGTATGAATGGTCAGGCTGCAACCCAGTGCCCCCAGAATTTTGGCTACTGCCTAAATCACTTCCAATTCAGCCAGGTTTAGTATAGTCACTCTTTTACTGCAATATAATTAACTCCATGGAGTTGCAATGACATATACAATCAATTTGTGTTGCTGTCTTCCTTTTTCCAATTCTTTATCCAATGAAATGCAGGTAAATTGTTGAGTTATTTTCGCTTGGTTTACATGCCCATGTCATACCTATATGGGAAAAAGTTTTTCGGTCCAATCACAAGCGTGATTTTGTCAATAAGAGAAGAACTATACATTCAACCATATCACGAAATAGATTGGGATAAACAACGCAACTCGTGCGCAAAGGTTGGTTGGTTGGTTCTTAATTACTTTCTACCTCTCCTAATGGTAATTGCATGAATTTACAGCATGAATGCAAGCATCCACATATAAGATTATCTATAAAACCATGTGGTTAAGAGGAGCAATCTTATGGATAAACCTCATTCTTTCTGTGAATTTTTCTACTTCAGGAGGATCTCTATTACCCACATCCCCTAGTGCAAGACATGCTTTGGGAATTTCTTCACAAGGTCGTCGAGCCTATTCTGGCAACATGGCCATTTTCCAAGTTGAGAGAAAAGGCAATAAAAATTGCATTGGAGCATATAGACTATGAAGACAAGTGTAGCAGATACATGTGTATTGGGTGTGTAGAGAAGGTAACATATTAAATACTTGAGATGTCTTACACATTAAAACTGAGATTCCTTTTCTCTATCTAAATTAGTCAAGAACAGAGATCTAAAGCAATGAAATAGTAATTAAGTGCAGAGTTTTTATATACAGTGAAATGATTCATCATATGTGGCCTACAGATCATGTGTATGCTTACCTGTTGGGTTGAAGATCCAAATTCAGATGCATATAAACTACATCTTGCAAGACTCCCAGATTACTATTGGGTTGCTGAAGATGGCCTCAAAATGCAGGTTATGAAATCACATCCTGCCACTTTTACTTCTTTTAAAGGGGTCTAATTGTTTATTCTTTTATCATCTGATCAAAATTTCAGAATAACAAAAATCTATAATCAAATGCAGAAATAAGCTCAACACAACAAGAACAAATTCCTTTAACACCTTGCTGCTGAAGTGCACAAACTTAGAAAGAATTTCAAATTCATTGGAAAAGTGAACTAAAACAAATGTATTAGAAGGTCATCAAGTTCAACTCCTAGTTACTAAATGCCGCTAAATATGATTGACTTGCAGAGTTTTGGCTCCCAGATGTGGGATGCTGGTTTCGCAGTGCAAGCACTTCTCTCAAGTAATCTTACTGAAGAATTTGGGCCTACCCTTCGAAAAGCACATGATTTTGTGAAAGCCTCACAGGTTTCATCTTTGTAACAAATTATCTCTAACTATTAATTTGTGCTTTAATTTAACCCATAATTCTCTGTACTATGCTACTCTCAAAGGTCCGAGAAAATCCTGCTGGAGACTATGCTAAAATGTACCGTCATACTTCTAAAGGTGCATGGACATTCTCAAATCAAGACCATGGTTGGCAGACCACTGATTGCACAGCAGAAGGACTAAAGGTAATTCTATTAAGATTTCGGTCAAATTAAAAATGTGTGATTTGCTTGTGAAGAACTGCACTTGACATGAATTTTCTTGAAATATAACCATTTTATTGCAATGACTCATATTTTACAGTGTTGCCTCATGTTCTCCCAAATGTCTCCAGACATTGTTGGTGAAAAAATGGAAACAGAGCGAATGTATGATTCAGTGAATTTCATTCTTAGCTTACAAGTAAGCACTGATAAAGATACAATCTATTTATCATTAAACAAGCAAATGTTATTATTATCATTATCATTTTCTTAGAGATAATAATGGTACTGAATAAAATAGAAATCCGGAAGCCTAAATTAAGAATTTCCATCCCTTCTTAAAAATGAAACTTATGTATATATTTTCTACTCATTGAAATCCTATATTTTGATTGCAGAGCAGCAATGGTGGTTTTCCAGGATGGGAGCCACAACGAGCATACCATTGGTTGGAGGTAACTCCTCTCACTGATTCACAAAACTTTCATTCACTAAATGCAGTATTAAACCATCTAAGTTGAGATAAAACTTATCTAGAAACTAACTTGAAGTAATCAGGACGTTGATATTTATGAATAGAAATTATGTCTTGTGAAATGGCCTCAAAAATCAATTAGTTTGACAAAAAACATCAAGACCTGGTAGACATTGAAAAGGAGGATAAAAGAAAAAACAAAGTCAAACAAAATCGCTAAATTAGTGAATCAAGTACAATGAACAAATGTTGAGGGTGACTGGTTTAACACTTCTGCATGTGCATAATAGATAGAAAGACAGGGCATGCTGCCTATCATGTCTTACTAGTATTTGCCTCTTCTGCTAGTTTTGATTATTATTCCTATGAACTAGTCAATTATTAACAGAAATTTGGCATTTCTCTTCCAGCTGTTCAATCCTACAGAATTTTTTGAGGATGCTGTTATTGAGCGCGAGTAAGATTTCTACAATACTTCTATGTTTTTCAATTATTATTTGTATTTCTGTTGCATGAACTTCAACACTAACAGTTATTGTGTGCTAGGTATGTTGAATGCACTTCATCGGTAATTCAAGCACTGGCACTGTTTGGAAAATTACATCCCAAACATAGAAGGAAGGAAATTGACATTTGCATTTCCAGAGCAATGCAATACATTGAAAACACGCAAAATCCTGATGGATCATGGTATGTTCATCTAGTTTTATATTCTAAATTAAGCAGGTGTGTAAAATTTTTGTTTCTTTTTTTCATTTTTTAAATTTTATGTTGGTTGTCTCGACAGGTACGGTTGTTGGGCAATCTGCTACACCTATGCCACTTGGTTTGCAGTGGATGCACTAGCAGCTTGTGGGAAGAATTACCACAATAACCCCGCCATCCGTAAAGCTTGTGAGTTTTTGCTATCAAAACAGCTTCCTTGTGGTGGCTGGGGAGAGAGCTATCTTTCATGCACAAAGAAGGTAAGAATTTCATAATTCTAAATAGAAGTCTTTTTATGATCTTTGCTTCTTTGTTCAATAACCTAATGCCATGCAAATGGGAATTCTATTTAATAGTGGAAAATATGTATAAGTATTTCATTCTTCAACCAAAGGGGGACAAAAAAAGGAAGTTCTGTAGATACAAGAAGTTCATGTTTTGGATCCAAGGTTCTGAATTCATCCTCCAATGTAATCAAGTTAAATTAAAGTTTAGTGAAAAATAAATAGAAGGTAACAATAAGATGAAGTATTTTTTTAAGAAGTTAACTGTGTTGGTTGAGTTCACCTATAGGTTTACACAATCAAAGTTTGGCCTTTTTTAGAATGGAAAGAACTATAACCTTCTTCTTCTTCTTCTTCTTTTCTGTTTTTATCCCATACTCTCATTAATCTTATTATGCTCTATAGAGATCCTTATTTGACAAAAGGTGTCCATACAAATCTAGAAAGGAACGGTATTTTAATTCCATACTCTCATTATTCTTAATATCCCCTATATATCCTTTTTGGACAAAACAGGTGTATACAAATCTAGAAGGGAACAGGCCAACTATGGTACAGACTGCATGGGCTTTGTTGGCTCTTATTGATGCTGGGCAGGTTAGCTAGAACTTCACAATAGTAAAATTAGCTAGTCTTCGCTGTCAAGTTAGATGATATTATCCTAACATCTTGAATGTTTCCTTGGAAAAAGTCTCATATAGATCCAACACCCATACATCGTGGAATGCGGGTATTGATTAACACACAGATGGAAAATGGAGATTTTCCACAAGAGGTAACTCAGTTTGCCATATATCTTTTTCTATCACATTTAGTGAAATCAACAACTGGTTCTTGAAACTAACATATAGATAAGAAATGCATAAGAAATTCAGGAAAATAAAACACATGTTTAATATTTCATGTTTCTTTGTCTTGTGTTTTATTTCCAAAAAATTTTGGTAGTTTTCGAGAATCTCCATGAACAAAAATATATAACAATTAATGAAAAAAAAAAAAAGAAAAGACATATAATATCCAAAAGTATAGCTTAGAACAAACAATTGAAATTTGTTAAGTTTACTTGTTCTCATGTTGAGAAGCTTTGATTACTCTTTTTAGCAAATTGGTATCGACATTATTCACCCATTAATTGTTTTCAACAGGAACTTACAGGAATTGTCATGAGGAACTGTGCATTAAACTACTCATCATACAGGAATATCTTCCCCATATGGGCTCTGGGACAATATCGCCATCGAGTTCTCTTTGCATAAAATCTCTAAATGGGCATGCAAATAGGTTGGGAAGACGATTTCACCATCTAAGATAAATTGAAGCATAATTGACCTCAATTGGCCTTACTTTTCCATCCCTATTATGTGTGATGTATTTCTATTACTTGTGCCATGTTATCAAATAAATGTATTTGAAATACACTTAGTACCATTCAAGTTTTGTTGGCCTAATTCCGTGCCAAAAGTGTGTTTAAAACAAGTCAAAGTATACCATGTGTCAAAAAGAACCAGGAACGGAGTTGAAATTTGCAACATATGGTAGTAGGACTGGCAATGGGTCGAATATGGTATGGATCTACCATGATCCAAATCCGAACCAAAAATAAAAATCCGATATCCGAATTTGATCCGAAATCCGACGAATCTTTTATACATGAATCCGAATTCGAAAACGAATTTATATACTGTATCTGAATTCGAAATTCGACCGAATAAATAACCGAAATCCGTATTCGATCCGATTTGAACTTAAAACTCAAAAGTCAAGTTTAACCATTAAAGCAGATTTTAACTATCAAAACTAATGAGCCATATAAATATTAAAGCAAAACATGAGTAAGGATGTTTCAACCATCATTTATACAAAGTTTACCAATGGTTTAATCAAAAGTATATGTTGATTTCGGTTCGGATCCTATTTGAATCGGATATGGACAGATTCGAATTTGGATCCGAAATCCAATATCCGTATTTAAACCACGGATCTATATCTCATATCTGAATTCGAGATTTTCGGATCGGATTCAGATATATATCCAACCCATTGCAAGCCCTAGTTGGCGCTCGATGTGCGCGTGATCCACGCTCAAGCAGAGGAAATTTCATTGAAGGCATGGTTTGCACCCGACTAGTGCTCATGAGAATAACATGCGCTTTTTCAAGATTTTATAAAATTGTCTATAACCCGAGAGCATAAGCTCATTGTGCGCAAGACAGGCGCTCAAGCGAAAAATGACAATTAGCCTTGGCACGCAACCTCAGGCTTGAGTGGATACATGTGAGAGATTCCTTCGTAAGTTTATTCTTACTGCTCATCTAATGTTGAGTAGTCTAAACCACAGTCTGCAAGTCTTCTTCTCACAATGATATCTTTTAGGTGACGCTTGTATAGCCCTAAGGGTTTTTTTTTCACAATGATATCTTTTAGGTGATACTTGTTTATCTGGTTTTATGTTCATTATTGCAATTTGTGTGGTTGGCTATTGATTGAATTGATTTTGATTTTAGATTTGTGCTTCATTACCTTTCATTAACGTGTTTTTGACTGGTAAAACTTTAACTCAACATCATTACACCTATCAACCCCATCCCCACCCCCCACCCCACAAAAACACCAAAGCCCCCAACCCCCAACAACACAGACACCCTCCACACCCCCTCCCCCTCTCTCTCTCCCAAGGTGCATTGGAGTCTAAAGGCATATTTTCAAAGTATACTTGCAAGTTGCCGACAACTCATAAAAGAAGCAACTAGATATGTCATGAACCACCAAAGATCTTCTATATTGAATTTTGTTTTAGTTGTTTTTTATCTCCTTCAAGATTTTGAATAGCCCATGATGTTTCACAAACTACCAATGCCCCTTTTCCTGCACACATTGAAAACAACCAAACGATGGAACTAGCAAAGAAATATACCATCTCCACAAAACAATTTCTGGAATCCAATATCATTTTTATGCTATTTTTTAATCTTCAACTGAAAATTTTGTTTGCAACCACACTCCCTACTATCGCAAACTTCCTGTCCCTCTTTGGAATCTGTTCCATTCGCTCCCTAATGATGCAATCAATCACCTTATTCCTCCATCAAGTTGAGTGCAAATTCTCAAGGTTACCCTTCATCTCACTAAAAATATTGTTACTCAAACTTTCAGTACACTACCATAAAGCTTCCACAAGATACTAGGCTTGAGAAGAAGGAAATGTTGATAGAGGAACAAGACTCAAATTTTCCACACAATGACCAGATTAAAAATAAACCAAAAAAAAAGAAAAAACAAAAATTGTGGTGACAGGTATGTTATTAAGTTCACATGTTCAATGATTGTCTGATGCTTGAATCCAAAGAAAGTTACCTATTGATCAGACATGGAACTCACACGTGAAAGGTTATTAGGAGAGCTTTACTACTTCATTTACACTATATACCAACCCTATGTCACAACTTGGTTTTATACCCAAATAAAACTTTTATGCCGCATAAATGGCTTGTAAAACTAATTATCTTCTTGTCTAAAACTTACAAGATGTTAAAAAATTGAGCAAACATGATAAAACCTTCACATTAAGGCTTATATAGGTTAAGATGCTGTCAACATGGCTAATACTGAGCGTCCAAATCAAATTAACTGTATGGATTGGCCAAATTTTTTTTCCACAGCAAATTTTCATCTGCCACCACAACCAACTGGCTTCTGATGGAGTAGGCATACAACCAAATTTTTGTTTTTTCCCTCTTGAGAAAAAACAAACTCCCATTTGAGCATTTTCATGACACAATGAATGAAACAAGGTATTAATTATTAAGCACGCCCATTTCTGGACACATTTCATATTCTCAATTGAAGAAAACAAATGTGTAAGGAGCAAGTCCATTTCCTTCAACAACTCAATGGATGAAATTCTTCTGGATTTGGAATTTACTCGGGACCCTTTCAAATAGTGTAGCCTGCATATTTAAAGTCCTTTAAGGCCTCTCTAAAGCTCCATGAACAGGTGGTAAGAGTCTCATCCCTTAATTTACTGAGTTCCATTAACACTTACCTTTTATATGCCATCTAACCCCAGCAATTCTCCAAGATCGTATGATCTAGATATGAAAATTTCAATCACAGAGGGACATAGCATTATGAATTACCTCCTTAAAGTTGTATTGTTGCTGTTGATAGGCAAAACTATCTTCATCATCTTTTGCAATCATTTAAGACTGCACATCTTGCAGTGGCATATTCCATATTTACAAAGAAAGCCACCTTCGTTTACTTGATTAAGAACCCAATCTCTTGTCAAAGCAAATCTGGTGCCCTGATTGCAATCCGTTCCACGCTAAAAAACGATTGACATGCCACCATGAATGTATGAATCTTAACAAGACGATAGATCTTCACTTCCCCTTTAATTTTGGCCTCCCATTGATCTCTGGATGGTGTTGTGTTACAGTGTCGTGTAAAATTAACTTCTCAATTGTATCCATTTTGAAAGAACATCGGCAGCAACCTTTGGGCCTTCTTTCATCTTGTCAAATTGATGCAAAGGCAATGGAGAGAAAAAGCTTCTAAGCCAAATGGGGTCTACACAAAAGACCGTCACAGAACGTTCACCACGCAGGCTGGTTGGTCCGGGTTTCAATGAGTTCGGGCTCAACTCAATGTAAAATTAGTTGGCCCAAACTCACCTTCACCCATCATAAATCCAAACTCTTTGAGCTCAAACCCAACCCTAAAATTATTTCTTGAGTTCGAGTTGGGTTCGGGCCAACCCAATTTAAATGTACATTTAAGGTAATTGCATTTTAAATCATTTTATGATAAAGTAAAATTATAATTTATGAGCTAACATATAAATTAGAATGCAAAATGTAGAAAATTATTCAATACATGCAAATATAAAGAAATAAAATACAATTCACGTGCTATTTTGAGTACCTTAAAAAGGAAAAAGAAAACAAAGATCACACTGGATGAGGCATTTTCCTTAAAATCATCTGGTTCATGTAAATTTTTACCTTTTCCATGTGAAAGTAAGGTTACTCTCTACTTAATCAATTAAATTTACCATTCCTAGGGATGTACTATTACTAAACCATCCCCATATAATCCACTTCATGAATCAGAGAGGAGGTGTGCTCTTAAGAATGAGTTGCAACTTATTTTGCAACAAGAAGAAATTCACTGGCGTCAAAAATCTAGGATTACATGGCTCAAGGAGGGAGACAATAATACTAAGTTTTTTCATGCCATGGCCTGTGGAAGGAGAAGGAGAAATGTGATTAGTCGTCTCAAAGTTGAAAATCAAATAGTGGAGGACCCGAATGATATTTTACAAGCACTAGTGGAGTTTTATTCCCGCCTTTACAGATCTGATGGCATCTTCATTTTTGTCCTTAAGGATTATAGTGAGAGGGTGCTATCCCCTCATCAAAGAGTGTGGTTGGAAAGAGAATTCGAAGAGGAAGAAATCCATAGTGCCATTAAGGAGTTGGCTAGGGATAGGCTCTAGGGCCTGATGGCTTCACCATTGCCTTTTATTAGGATAATTGGGATACATTGAAAGGATATATCATTGAAGTTTTTCGGGAATTTCACACTCACGGGATCATTAATAAGGCAACTAATGCCACTTTCCTAGTCTTAATCCCAAAGATTAAAGGTGTTGATCAGATAAAAGACTTTTGCCCCATAAGCCTAACAACAAGCCTATACAAAATCATATCCAAAGTCCTTCCATTAGGCTTAGTTTGATGCTTCCTGATGTTATTGATCCTAGCCAAGCAGCCTTTGTGGAGAGCCATCAGATATTGGATTGTTCCTTTATTACTAATGAATGTGTCTTGGAAAAATTGAGATCAGGGGTAAAAGGGATTTTAATTAAGTTAGATTTAGAAAAGATGTATGATAGAGTTGAATGGGGCTTCCTTGATTCCGTGCTTCAATGGAAAGGGTTTGGCAGTAAATGGCGTAAATGGATTTCAAGGTGTCTCTGCAATGTCTTCTTCTCCTTCATTTTTAACAAGTCAGTTGCGGGGTTTTTTCCATCCTCTAGTGGTTTGAGTCAGGGTGATCCCATATCCCCTTTTTGTTTAGCTTAGTTAGCGATGTTCTTCGTTGGTTTCTTAAGCAAGGGCAGGAAATAAATTTTTTCCATGGTCTTAAGATATGGAGGGATTAGATCCCCTTGACTAATCTTTTGTTTGCGGATGACACATTACTTTTCTCACAACTGAGGAGGGAGGATGTCTTTGGGGTGAAATGTATTATCAAAAGTTTCTAATTGGTTTCAAGGCTGGAAATTAACTTGGATAAAAGTAGCTTCATCGGCCTAAACATGCCAGAGTTAGAATGTTCTAGGTTGGCCGGTATCTTGGGATGTAAGGTTGATCCTCCCAGTTACCTACCTTGGATTATCTTTGGGGGGAGCCCCCAATACCTACACTTTTTGGGAGCCTGTAATTGAGAGGATTGAGCAGAGATTGGCATCATAGAAGAAAATTAGGGGGCTATATCACACTCATAAAGTCTTCCCTCAATAGTTTGTCTATGTACTTCATGTCCTTATTTACGATGCCTCGTAGGGTTACCATTATAGTGGATAAGACTCAACGGAACTTCCTATGGATGGGGAAGGAGGAGAAAAAGGATCACTTAATCAAGTGGAGTGTAGTGTGTCATGGAAAAAATGGAGGATTAGACCTTGGGAATGTTTCTGCAAGGAACAAAGCCCTCCTAGCAAAATGGCTATGGCGATTTAGCACTGAAAAGGTTAGCATGCGGTGTCAGATCATTGTAAGTAGGTATGGAGTGTCGGACAATAATTGGGATATTAGAACGACGGCCAGGTATCCTGTGGGCAGTCCTTGGCGGGCGATTGCATCCATTGCTCCTTTATTCTATCAGCATACACGATTCAGTGTGGGATCTGGATTCCATCCGTTTCTGGTTTGATCTATGGTGAGGAGATTCCATTCTTGCATCTCGCTTCCCATGTATTTTTCAGATTGTTTCTTTTCCTAATGTAATGTTTAATGACGTCATATCATTGTCTCCTGATGGTACTAACTGGAACCTTTCAAAGGGATTTGAGACCAGCTAAGCTTGACCAGCTTTTTGCTTTCCTCCTCCATACTGAGTCTACAGTGGTTTATCCACCTAGATCTGATATGCATGTTTGGATCCTCAATTCATCTGGCCTCTTTACTTGTAAATCCTTTTTGGTTCTACTCTGTTCTAGTTTGCCACCTCCCCCTGCTCCTTTTCAACCATATTCTCTTTGGAAGCCATCTGTACCGATGAGGATCAAAGGTTTCTTATGGATCACCTTGTGGAATAAGATCAATTCTGCAGATATGCTTCAAAGGAGTGGTCATACATGATGCTATCTCCACATATATGCATCTTGTGTTGGTGTTTGTGGAGAGACTTCAAACCATCTCCTTATCCATTGTTCCTTCACTCAGCAGATATGGCTCTTCTTTCTTGGTTTGTTAGGCTTGGAATGGATCTTTCCACGAACCTTGTGCGATATTTTTGCACAATGATGATTTCCTTTTCTAGATGCTTGTGTACAGAGATTATATCATTTTCTAGTTTTTGCTATTTTTTGGTATGTTTGGATGAAAAGAAACAGACGTATCTTTGAGGACCGTCAAGAGTCCTTATCAAATATTCAGGAGTCGATTGCACATCATGTTTCTACTTGGGCAGCCTTGCTTCCTTCGTTTTCTGGATATTCGAGTGGTGAGATCAGAAGATGCTAGGCTATTATTTCTTGGGGATCTTGATGGTGATTTTAGTAGGTGCACATAGGCAGAGATATGGTTCTTTATAGGGGGTGTGGTGCTTTCAGTCTTCTCATTGACTGATTGATCTTGGAGCGTGAGTTTGAACGTCTTGTTCAATTTACGGTCCATTCTCAATCAACTATGAGTATGGCATTTTCTTGGCTTACGAGCGTTTGCATGATGGCTAGGAACTGTCTTTGTATTTTTGTATATTTGTTCTTAGCTGCTCCATTGTATCAATTACATTTATATATATATACGTAATTACTGATAAAAAAAAAATAATCCACTTCACATGGTCGATACCCTTTGTTTAAGGTTCTATAAACTACTATAGACAAACCATTAGTTGTAATTTTCATAATAGCATGTTGGGAAAAATGAGTTCCCAATTCTTTCAAACAAGATAGAAAGAAGTCTTTAAACAAAGAGAAACAAAAGAGTGGATATAAGTCATGGTTTCCTCTTTAGAAAGTTGTTATGTTTAAATGTAACTCATAGGTTTATTTTTTAGTTCGGGTTTTTCAGGTTACAAAGCATGAACCCAAGCCCAACCCAAACTCAACTTCAGGCTTAAAATTAAGCCCGGACCAAACCCAAACCCAAACTAAAATAGTTCGGACTCTTATTTGGGTTGGGTTGGGCGGGCTTTGAGTAGGTTGGGAAAAACTTACAGCTCTATTCACCAAGCAACCAAGTCTTGAAGATTTTCAATTTACCATCTATCCCATTTGTTTTTAAGAGAGAGAGAAGAGAGCTTAGTGAAAGAAGGGAAAAGCTTTGATTGTCTATCAAATGCCAAAGACTAATTACCAACCAATGTGCATATATACTATGCATGACTTCCCCAAAAAGCCCTTACCATTTGTTCTTTAAGGCATAATAAATTTAGGGTTAAAATAGTCAAAACTCTACCTATTCGTTTAAAATCTGGATTGTTGCAAAACTGTTCCCTCACTCTACACCTATATCACCTGGAACCTCTGCCGAGAGGACCTGCTGGTCTAATGGTAATTCATGTATCCACTCGACTTCATACACTTATGTGGACATGTACTTCACCGTCAATTACAACAAATCTTCTAGCCAATGCTCTAGCAGATTTCAAGTCTGCAATGCTACATGTGCACCCTGCTAGTCTTATTAAGTTTAGGGCAAGAAACGATCCAACCTATCCTATTTGTGAACAAAATGGGGAACCACGGTCCATGTCATGTAAACTGCTGTTAACAGTAAACTGAGAGCCCTTGTAAGTGAAAGTGAAAAATACATGGAAAGGGATGGCAATGGGGCAGGTTAAATGGGAACCCTACCCCACCCCACCCCAGATGCTTAGGATTAGGTATGGCATAAATGGGGTTAGTGGCGGGTTAGGATTTAGCTCAACCCTCCCCGGAAAGCCATTAAAATATTATATTTTTCATTTACCTCACGTATAAAAAAATACATATTTATGAACAAATATATCATTAATTTATGTATTCAATTTAAAAACATTCATATTTTTACATTTTCTAGTTCAACCGGGTCAACCCTGACCCTGGCCGACTTGAAATCTGCTGGAGCCCTTGGCTGGAAGATCTGCCAGTCCAACAGTGATGTATGTGTCCACATAGGTGCATGAAGCCTAAGTGTACACACCTTTCACCATTGGACCAGCAGATCTTCCAGCATGAGGGACCAGCTGATATGGCCTCACCCTGACCCACCTTGTTACCAAAGTGGGTTGTATACTTGTAGGGTCTAAACCCTTACACGTATTAGGTTTTGCTGAAACCCGTCCCAATTGCCATCATTAATTTCCTCCAATAAATGTTTCAATACCCATGTCACCATTGAGACCATCAATAGGGCAGATAATAACATGAAAATCCTGACAGAGTAGGATAGACTGGACCTATATAGCATACAATTACAAACACCTTACAGATCTGGAAGACCTGCAAAAAATGATAATGGAGAATGATTAAAAAATTACGTAGCCAATATGGGCATACCCACAAACACAGCAGCAGAACTGTGGTTGATCAGGGATGGTTTGGTGTACCGGCAAAAAAAATAAAAAATAAAAACTGGTTGTTGAATCTTGTTCTTGAATTTTTAATGAAATAAAGCAGCAATCTCATATAATTATTGATCATGTAAGAGTTTCTACCTCCAGACCATGGAGCTTCCTTACATAGTAAATTTGAGCCAGCCTTTCAACCAAACCACAAAAAAAAGGGGAGGGAGGGAGGAAAAAAACCAGAAGGCAGAGAGAGAGAGAGAGTAAATAATTGCAGAAAATAGCCCCAAACACCAACCTTCTGCTAAAGAAAATAATTGTGTAAGGTTTCCTAATCAGAACAAATGAATCCATACGGTGGAAAAGATGTGATGGCACAAAAAATACCAAGAGTTTCTCTCCTGCTGCATGGGGTCAAACAATCTACCAAATTGATTAACAAACAAAAACTGAACATTTAGAAACGCAACATTGTGATGAAATTCATAACAAGTATACAAGCTGCATGCATAATGCATAAACCACATGAGGTACAGATCCTCTCTTCTGGAAAATCCAATCCGAAGATATGGAGAGTATTCCCTTAACCCTTTTTCTTCCCAAGGATGTACAATTTCCTAACACTGTGCCATAAACCGAAAGTTGAAGGTAAGAAAAGTATAATGCAACTAAACTTACCTTTTTATATGAACATGAGAAAGTTCAGGGCTAGAATGCAGAGTAATTTTTTAACATCAGATTTTTCAAAGTAAAATCTCCCCAAACTTTTCCCTTAAAAAATATAAGAGGAAAAAAGAGCCCTCAAAAACCGGCCAAACTAAATACAGCCATATTCGTACAGCTTTTGACTAGTAGTGTTCATTTAACAAGCCTCAACAGAGGGTATAGCAAGAATTTTGGATCTAACAATGACCTTCGATTAATTTGTCAGATGCAAACTATGATAATCAGTTTCTGCAAACCATATGTATTTTACAGTCTTATCATAAGAAAAAAAGACTTATCTTACCATATTTTAGGTAAATGTAACAAAGTGAGCTTCACTGCCAGACTTCAAATGAAAAAGGAAAAGACATTGAAGCAGTTTTCAGCTGGAATAAGGTTTACATAAAATTCATTGACATAATCTGTTGAGCCAGACCTGGATCTTGCTGTAGCAGCTCCCTCAAATTGCTCTCCACCTCTTCCAGCTGCTTCTCTAAGTACTCCTTTGAACTCTATTGACAACTTACCAGATTAGTTCCATTAAACCAGAGGAAGAAGTTTCAAGCTTAGAATATGTAAATTGTAGCTACATAAGGCCATGGCTGTAAAAGACTTTGCACCATGCTGGTAGTGGAAGCCACCACATGATGGTGTCTAACCCACCATTTGATGGATTCCATTCCAAGGTATCACAGAATCAGAGTCAGACACATTAAGTAACCACAAAGATTCTATTGCCGTTATTCTTTCGCGGATTAAACAGGAAGCTGTGATTATTCATATAGCTTCAAATATCTGATGATTTCCACTTTCCCCAAGGAAGCTCTTCAAGGTGGTATTGGTCTCTATGACTTTTCAAATTACAAGCGATGGAATATGAATGATAAAAAAGGAAAAAGGAGAGGAAAAGCAATGAAGAAAAGAACAGGCATACCTGCAATGAGGCAATAGCTGTCTCACTATCCTTGAGCTTCTGCTCTTGCTCACTAATCAAGATTGACTTCGGCTCCAGTACAAACCTAAGACCAATAAAGAAAAAATAATTAAATAATCAAAAAACTAGTGATGATCAAGAGTATTGCTTGTAACTAGTAACTAGTGATGGATAGATCATCCTCGAGTTGCAGACTGTGATTCAGAACTCACGCTTTCCCTGTAAAACAGAAACAAAAGGGTTAGAATAGCTTGTTTCACAAAGTTACAAGCTAGTGATAAGGTAACAGTACAATCCTCAAAACATTTGGTAGCCCAACCACAAACTGTTATAGAGAAATACAGGAATTGAGAACCTGGTTAGCCCACAACTCACTTTAAATCATGAGGGACTCATAAAAAGGGAATAACCACTTGTCATGCCATTATAAAGTTAAACTGCCCAACTTTGGTGGAAAATCCTATCTATTGGTTTCAAGTACATGGTAATAATAAAGTTCAAACTAGCAACATCTAACATAGACAAGAATTTTGGTGAAGTATAAGATGCCATGAAAGTGCCCAAATGTAATGAAAATCTTATGTGCAATAGCTGTTCCGTACCAATTGATTTGTATGTATTTGCATCATCCGATAACTGTCGCAATTCCGCTAGTGCTAGGAAAGCACGTTTCTTTTCTCCTTCTTTATTGCGCATCTGATTTTGCACCTGAAGTCAAGGGATTGACATGGTCAACTAGTCCCATGTTGATTTTTCAGTTCAAATAATTAAATCACTTTTTCCGAAATATATAATGTTCATAACACAATATACGAACACTCTGGAGAGACTGCTTTTTATCATTTAGATTACAAGATGTTGTTCAACTAACCACTAGCTTAACTAAAACAAATGGCAGAAAGAGATAGAAAGTGAGAAAGAGGAGACCTTCACAAAGTAAGGATAGAAAGTGAGAGAGATCTCTCCAATGTAAAGATAGAAAGTGGCTACTTTGTACCTTTTTTTATCTTTTGATATTAATTATATTCACCATTATTCATCCACAAAAAAAAATTGCAAAAGAGATCTCTACAAAGGGAGTACATTGAAGCAAATGCCTTATCCTAACTAGTTGAAGTCAGCAACATTAATCTTGTTCCATCCCAATGTATGAAAATAAAATATTCATTCAGCTAATAGGTATTCAAAAAAGCCATCTACAACTGACTCCAACAATGTTCCTTTTGGTCTTCCCCTTGCCCTCTTAAGAGCATTCAGCGATTATCCTCCAACACTTCTCACAGCAACCTCCTTTCATATTCGCTTTACATGCCTAAACCATCTTAACATGCTCTCTTTTATGATATCACTTATTTAGTCAATTTTTTTTTTTTATTTATTTTATGAATAATGAGATATATAAAAAGAGAAGGATAAAGGTACATAGGTCATAGGCGGTAAAGGTAGTGGGATAATCCCCTATAACCCCACCCATAAAGCAAACAAACTACCACCCAAGTTACTAATCTTAACCATCCTAGACAACTATATTCACTGAAATCTCATGTACAAAGATCCCACCCCACTTCCCATAGACCCTAGAGCTCTATTCTGAACACAACTCCACAAACTCCTCAGATAGAAGCCCTATAAATACATCTGGTCTCGAAGCACTGTACTTTGCTAGCAGACCCCCAACTACATTAACCTCTCTGGGCACGTGACTGAACGAGGCGTTCAGCTCTTGTTCTAAGGCTCTAGCTCTGTTGATGACATGTGAAATCCTCCAAGAACTAGTGCCAACTCTTTGCATCCATCTAATGACAATAACTGCATCACCTTCCACCACTAAATCCCTAATGCTTGTCCATTTAGCCTCCAAAGACCAAACAGAAAGGCCAAAAGCTCTGCTAGAGTGGAGTCCCCAACACCCAGTGGGCCACTAAATACGATAGAGATCCCTTCCATATTGCCCCATAAAACCCCTCCAATACTTCATAGTCCAGGGTTGCCCAATGAGCACCCGTCTACTTTCCTCTTCACGGATCCCAACTCTAGCGACTTCCATCTAGCACCTTCCCTCCCCGAAACTAAAGAAGAAGAAAAACAGCAAGAAGTCCACTCCCTTACCACCAAGGAACAATTTCACCTACGAAACTTTGGCCAAATGGAGACCCAAGATAATACAAACACAAGGATAGCCTCAATCAACTGCTCCCTAGACAATCATTCATCACAAAATATTCTACAATTCCTCTCCATCCATATGAACCATATCATTGCATGAAA